>ML315262.1:0-53907 GCA_005239505.1 Nicotiana paniculata
TTTGCCTAAAAACCTCATTTGAGTTGACTTCGGTCAACATTTTTGGTAAACGGATCCGGATTCGTATTTCGACAGTCCCGGTGGGTTTGTATTTTGATTTGAGACTTGGACATATGCCGGAATCGAATCGGAAGTCCCTAACCCGAGATATCAGACTATGTTGAAATTTAAAAGTTGAAAGCTTAATGAAATTGAAGTGTTTGACCAAAATTTGACTTTTTGGATAACGGGTCCGTATTTTGGTTCCGAAATCCGGTATAGGCCCAATACGATAATTATGACTTGTCTGTGAAATTTGGTGCAAAACGGGATTGATTTGACGTGATTCGGACGTCCGGTTGTGAAAATAGAAATTTCAAAGTGTTCTTGAAAATCTCATGTGATTTGGGGTTAAATTCGTAGTTCTAGGTGTTATTTTGGAGATTTGATCGTGCGAGCAAGTTTGTATGGTGTTTTTAGACTTGTGTGCATGTTTGGTTTGGAGCCCCGAGGGATCGGGTGAGTTTCGGATAGGCTACGGAGTGGAATTGGTACTTAGCACATTGCTGGTGTAACTGATCCGGTGCAGGCCTCTGATCTCGCATTTGCGAGATCAGGCATCGCAATTGCAAACCCTGCAGCTTCTGCATTAGCGAGCTATTTCTCGCATTTGCGAAGAATAGTTGGCCTCATAGTCTTCGCATTTGTGAACAATCTCTTCGCATTTGCGAACTGGGAAGGGGGGAGGCAGTGATCGCATTTGCGATCAAACGGTCGCATCTGCGAAATGATCATACTCGCATTTGCGAGATTGTCTTCGCAATTGCAAAAAAATCAAGAATGGAAGACCTTCGCATTTGCGATAGGTTCTTCGCATTTGCAGGGTTCGCATTTGCGAACCCCGGGTCGCAAATGTGACACCTGCAATTGATCAAAATGATTTTTGGACGGGATTTTGGTTCATTTCTCAACTTTTCAAATCCTAGAACCCTAGAGGCGATTATTCCAAGACCAGATCTTCTCCAAAACTTTGGTAAGTGATCCTAACCCTCTTTCTTTCAATTTCCCATCATATTTAATGAATTTCCAACCTAAAATATAGGATTTTCATGGTAGAAATTGGAGGTTTGGGTAGAATTAGGGATTTTTTAGGAAAATGGGATTTAGACCTCACTTTGAGGTCGGATTTTAAAACTAATTACATAATCGTGATCAGAGGTGAATGGGTGAATGAGTTTTGTTCCGAACCTCGAGTTTTGACCAAGCAGGCCCGGGGTCGATTTTTGAATTTTGGGAAAAAAATTTGGGAAATCTAAATTCATGTATTGTAATTGATTCCTTTAACAATATTTGATGTTATTAAGTAAATTGTGGCTAGATACGAGTGGTTCAGAGGTGGATTCTAGACAAAAAGTGGTAATTGAGCATTGAAAGACTTGTGGAGCGAGATAAGTGTTGTGCCTAACTTTGACTTGAAGGATTAGGAACCCTTGCCTTAATTGCTATGTGAAAATCATGTGAGCGGCGTATATATGAGGTGACGAGTACATATATGTCGCCAATTTATCAGTCTTGCCAGTTTCTTTCTCGTTCTTCTTATATTGTTTTCTTCCTTGCCTTAATTGTTACATGCTTTACTTGTGTTTCCATGCCTAATTGCTACTTGTTAGACCTTGTTTCTCCTTGTTATAGGTATTAGTTATCCCGTAGCTTTATTGTCCCCTTTTTCATTCTTAAGTTGTTTCATTGGTGCTTTTAATGATATATTCTGGATTGGTCTCGCTGAGTAGTATTACTTGTGTAAGGTTTTATAGAGTATAAGCTTCTCGCTTGTTTTGTTTGAAGTTCAAGTATCGTGAAGGGCTTTGTGTTAAATTGTGAAATTTTTGTACTTACGGATCAATTGATACTGATATGGTAGGATCGGGTTGCGCGCCGCAACAGGTGGAATAAGGGTGAATTGATATTATACGGTGGGATCGGGTTGCATGCCGCAACAGGTGAAATAAGGGTGGATTGTGGTGAAATAAGGGTGAATTCTGATTGTGATTATTGTGATATGGTGGGATCGGGTTGCACGCCACAACATTTTTATTTATATTCTGTTATTTATGTTATTAAGAGGAAATAAGGAAGGATTATGATATGTGCGGTGGGATCGGGTTGCGCTCCGCAGTAACCTATATGTTTATGCTTTTCTTTGACTATGTTAGTTGTACGGTAGTTTTGAATTGCACTTAAGGATTGGTTATAGTTGGACACTATTGTAATACATTGGTACTGTACTTACTTCTTACAAGACACTACTCTACTTTATTATGTCTTCCTTTCCTCTTTTCTTACTTATTGTATGCAGATTATATTGTTTGTGTCCCGTCATAGCCTCTTCACTTCTTCGTCGAGGTGAGGCTCGGCACATACCATTACATGAGGTCGGTTGTACTAATATTGTACTTTGCACTTCTTGTGCAGATTTTGGAGCAGGTTGTGGCTGATCGAGAGGTTGGCTGTAGACATCACAGCTAAGAGACCCAAGGTAGTCATGTTTGCGTCCGCGTGCCCTAGCGTCCCCTTCTATACCCCCATACTTATTGTTTTCCTTGTTTCACAAACAGTTGTATTTTCTTTCGGACAAATACTTGTAGTACAATCTTAGTATTGTTCGTGAATTGTGACTCCGGATTCTGGGTAGTAATAGTATGTAATTGAAGTTGCTATTTATGAAATTTCACGTTTATTTCGATTTAATTATAGTTTATTCTCTTAATCACCTAAAGGTAAAGAATTGGCTAAATAACCTCGAACGTTGGCTTTCCTAGCAAGTGTAATGTTAGGCGCCATCATGGTCCCGACGGTGGGAATTTCGGGTCGTGACAAGTTGGTATTAGAGCACTAGGTTGCCTAGGTCTCACAATTCACGAACGAGCTTAGTAGAGTATGGGTGTTGCTTCGGGTATCACCCATGAAGGGTGTCATGAGGTATGGGAAGAAACGCAAGCTGAGCCCTAGATACATCAGACCTTTTGAGATTCTCGAGAGAGTGGGAGAGGTGGCTTACAGGCTTGCGTTGCCTCTGAGGTTGTCAGCAGTTCATCCGATATTCCATGTGTCCATGCTCCGGAAGTATCATGGCGATCCATCCCACGTGTTAGATTTCAGCTCTCTCCAGTTGGACAACGATTTGACTTCTGAGGAGGAGCCGGTGGCTATTCTAGTCCGGCAGGTTCGTCAGTTGAGATCGAAGAGTTATCCTTCAGTCCAAGTGCAGTGGAGAGGTCAGCCTATCAAGGAAGCTACTTGGGATTCCGAGTCAGACATGCTGAGTAAATATCCCCACCTATTCACTAGTTCAGGTGCTCTTCTATGTCCGTTCGAGGACGAACGGTTGTTTTAGGGGTGGAGAATGTGATGACCCGATTGGTCATCTTATAATTTAAACCTAATTTTGTGAACCGAAACCTTTAGAAGTCATGTTTTAGCCTTCTCGATCTACGTGTGCAGTCCAGATGTCTTTCCGGGAAGCTTTTATGTTAAAACTGATAAAAAAAATAAAAACTTTTGCCTAAAAACTTTATTTGAGTTGACTTCGGTCAATATTTTTTCTAAACGGCCCGGATTTGTGTTTTGACGGTCCCGGCAGGTCCGTATCGTGATTTGGGACTTGGGCGTATGCCCGAAATCGAAATCGGAAGTCCCTATCCCGAGATATCAGACTATGTCGAAATTTAAAAGTTGAAAGCTTAATGAAATTGAAGTGTTTGACCAAAGTTTGAATTTTTGGATAACGGGTCCGTATTTTGGTTTCGGAACCCAGTATAGGTACAATACCATGATTATGACTTGTCTGTAAAAATTTGTGCAAAACGGGATTGATTTGACGTGATCCGGGCGTCCAATTGTGAAAATAGGAATTTCAAAGTGTTCTTGAAAATTTCATGTGATTTGGGATTAAATTCGTAGTTCTAGGTGTTATTTTGGCAATTTGATCGCGCGAGCAAGTTTGTATGATGTTTTTAGACTTGTGTGCATGTTTGGTTAGGGCTCAGGTGAGTTTCGGATAGGCTATGGAGTGGAATTGGGACTTAGCACATTGCTGGTGTAACTGATCTGGTGCAGGCCTCTGATCTCGCATTTGCAAGATCAGGCATTGCAATTGCGAACTCTGCAGGTTCCACATTTGCGAGCTATTTCTCGCATTTGTGAAGAATAGCTGGCCTCATAGTCTTGGGGGTCAGTTGTACTAATACTGCATTCTGCACTTTTTGTGCAGATTTTGGAGCAGGTTGTGGTTGATCGAGAGGTTGGTTGTAGACTTCACAGCTAGGAGATCCAAGATAGTCATGTTGGCGTCCGCAGGCCCTGGCGTCCCCCACCCACATACTTACTGTTTTTCCTTGTTTCACAAACAGTTGTATTTTCTTTCGGACAAATACTTGTAGTACAATCTTAGTATTGTTCGTGAATTGTGACTCCGAACGCTGGATAGTAATAGTATGTAATTAAAGTTGTTATTTCTAAAATTGTACGTTTATTTCGATTTAATTATAGTTTGTTATGTTAATCACATAAAGGTAAAGAATTGGCTAATAACTTCGAAGTTTGACTTGCCTAGCAAGTGTATTGTTAGGCGTTATCACGATCCCGACGATGGGGATTCCGGATCGTGACAATGATCAACCTTTTACTCAAATCTTTTAAAGACCAAAAGATTCAATTTTCAATTTGTGTTATTTGGAAAATCATTAAAGATTTGTAATAAAAAAAAATCTTGTTTTATTTTCACATTAGGTTAGATAAATAAGAATAACTGTAATAAGATATTTTTACATAAGTTCTCAAAAAATCACAATAAAGCATTTGAAAACCTATGTAGAACAATATATCTTAATTTATTGAGCTTGCTAAATGGAAGCAACTTTTATCATTTTCAGAAAGTTCTTTAATTTTTATTTTTATAGAACTCAACCACATTGTCTAATTATATTTATTTTTAAAAAATTGTATACTCATTGATATGGGTACACGCGCAAAGCGTGTACCCTATTACTAGTATTAGTTAAATAGATTTTTGTAGCTAAAATAATTTAAATTTTTGCTTTCTTTTGAGGTATTGTAGGAATATGTTGGGTACATCTTAAGGAATTTGAATATCAGTTTTGGAATATTTTTGGTCGAGTTTTGAGGTGTTTTTATTGAAAATTTGAAGTAGAAGATGGACAGGTGTATCATTTGTGTATCATATATGTATCAAATGTGTATCACGTGTATATTGATGTATACTTGTGTGTGAGATACATGTGTCGCATAAGAGCTTTTTAAACTCGATTTTAACTGTGAATTTTGATACTAAGTCACTCCAAATCACTTCACCTTAAATTTTATATTTTGAATCATCTATATGTTTCAATGAATTTCAACCATACCCGTTGAAAATGGTCTCTTTTACTTAGGTTTTTGGGATATTGTATTTCTTTTCTTTGTGTTTCATCACCTTTTTTGCTACCTCATCTATGGAATTTTGTTTGTTGTCATCTAATGTTATTCATCACACTTAAAAATATGGACAACATCTTTGCGTGTGATTCTTGAAGAGAAAGAATCCTTATTTATATGTGTTTCAATTTTCTATGCACTTTGCTGGTTTTGGTAAGTGTGTAATTAATGACTAGAAGTTGATAAGTTTGGGTTTATTTTGAACATTTCCGTAAAATTCTCGTACTACTTGTGTAGCTTACATAGCAGGGGTGGATGTACTTTTAACGAAACAGTATCGCTTATTTTTTTTACTACATATATGTATTAATACTGTGAGAAGACAGATAAGTAGGAAAAAATGACATCACTTGAAAAAGAATTGTCTCTTGGTGCATTGGTTATGTGCTTGATTTTGCTTTAAAGGTCAAAAATTATCTGGAAGTATGATAATTAAAAGTATTATTCGTTCAATCATTTTTATAAATTCTGACACCGCTTATAAAAAAAATTTGCGCCCTCCCTTTACATAACCACTACTTTACAGACTTATCCACCATTTTTTCTAGAGATCCTAGAATAAAAAAGTTCTGAAAATAGGAGAAGCCCAAAAAAAAAAGACAAAAAAGGGATCATATATAGACTTTCAATTGGTAGATGCGATCTGAATTATGCATTGAGAGCCACAAATATAAATCATAGAAATCTATATATTCTTTTCTCCAATATGTGTGTGCTACACTCTCAATAATCATGTAATATGGTTGAAGACAAACTTCCAAAACTAAACTTCTAATAAATTGCTTCGTTTTGTTTGAGAAATGTATAGTTTTAGTAGGCGTTTGGACATAAGAATTGTAAAATTCGAAAAAATGGTGAAAAATCTTTTCAAGTAAAAATGGTATTTGAAATTTAGAGTTATGTTTGGACATAAATTCAGTTTGGGTTGTTTTTGAAGTTTTGTGAGTGATTTGAGAGAAAATTTTGAAAAACGACTTTTTGTAGTTTTTAAAATTTTCGAAATGCATCTTCAAGTAAAAATTGAAAATTTTATGAACAAACGCTGATTTCGAAAATTAAGTAACAATGTAGGGTCTAATGATGATCAAAGAAATTAGAAAATAAAGTCGAATCAATTATAATATAGTATTAAAAATTAACTTGGTTAAAATTCAAAATAGAAGAAATAAGAATGAAATAATAAATATTCAAAATAGAAGAAATAAGAATGAAATAATAAATATTCAAAATAAGTTGACATTTATTATTATTTTTATTTTTCATCTATTCCAATAAATGGCTCTCTATAGTTTTTTTTAATACATAATAAGCTATTGGTTGTAAAATACACATTCAATATTAGTTTTGTGAGTGATTTGAGTGAAATTTTTGAAAAACAGTTTTTTGCAGTTTTTCAAATTTTCGAAAATTTCCAAAATGCATCTTTAAATGAAAATTGAAAATTTTATGAACAAACGCTGATTTCGAAAAAAGTGAAATTTTTTTACAAAAATCTTCCATCAAATTTTATTTCCAGACGGGCACTTAGTCGCTCCCAAAATAAAGTATGCTTAATTCTTTCTTCAATATTGAGTATTTTGCTTCAAATGCACAATTTATGGATCTTGAATCGAGTTTATATCTATGTATTGATTTGCAATTGTGCAAATGGCGTTTACTTGTCAGGATCAAATGAATAAGCTCACTAAATGCGTAAAATCTAAAACGTTTTTTATTTTACGGCTCTAACCCGAGACCTGATATAAAAATCTCAACCCCCACCTCCCAAAACAAGAGAAAATTGGTTGTCAATTGTCACTTTTGTTTTACTTTTTCTTTTGCTTTCTTTTTATTTGCATTGGTTCATTCCCTCTATATAAAAACAAATAACGACATACTTCAACGTATTTGCATTTCTAAGCAGAAAAATTAAAAAGAGAACAATAGGAACCCAAAGGAATTAACCTTAGTTGGATAGAATGTTCAAAATCATAAGAAGAAAAAGAAATGGAGAAATAATCATATTCTTAGATCTAACGAAGGTTGTGATGGAGTGATATGTCATCCTTCATCTTTAATAAGAGATCTCAGATTCGAGCTCTGGGTATGAAGTTGCTTTTGTTAGAGGAAGATGTTTTACTACCTCTCCTGGTATAAATCCGAATTTAGTCGAGCCTCGATACAAATACCAGACTCGAGTGAAAAATAAAATAAAAAAATGCTCAAACTTGAGACCTTTAACTAATTTAACATTAGATAAATTAATTTGCTCTCTAACTTTCTCTCAAATATCAAATTCTAAGTTGTAAAAAAGAAGAAATAGGTTATAGTTTTTGTCATGTTTACTTTGCAGCTAATCTCAAGATAATAGTTTTAACGTTTAAGTAATAGATAAAAGTCTTCTTTCTTGTATTTAATATCGTACATGTGGTATAAACTACATTTAAATTAAAATCAATTAAACATTGAAATAAAAGAATCTTACATTTGATTCTGAAATGTTATCCCCTTATCCTTGTAATCAAATGATCCCAAAGGAATAGTAAGTGGGCGTTTGGACATAAGAATTGTAAAATTCCCAAAAAAAAGGTTTTTAAAAATTTCAAGTGAAAATGGTATTTAAAAATTAGAGTTGCGTTTGGACATGAATATTATTTTGAATTTTTTTGAAGTTTTGTGAGTGAATTGAGTGAAAATTTTGAAAAACAACTTTTTGGAATTTTTTAAATTTTCGAAAAATAAATTCATCTTCAAGTGAAAATTGAAAATTGAAAACTTTACGACCAAAAACTGATTTCGAAAAAAAAGTAAAAAAATTTCGAAAAAAAGTATTTTTTTTTTTTAAGTCCAAACGGGCTTTAAATGTTGACCGCAAAATTAAATGAGAAAAAAAGAAAAAGGAAGGTGCTTATAATAAAAACAATGTCAAATCCCAAACTAGATGACCCGCCCTCTAGCTTCACCCCCACCCCCCACCCCCACCCCCAAGTAGGCCAATTACCCTTTTTAGAGTCAACAAGTAGTTGGTGAGTTTGAGCTAAATTTTCAAATCCTAAGGCCCTATTATCTCAAGAGAAAATGTTTAAATTTGTTCATTTATTACTTGAAATTGATTAACTTTACCATTCGTCAAATTCTTGATCTAATATTACCTTGTCATTAGAAAAATGTATCTTTTTTTACCCTTGACCCTTAAACAAAGCTACAATCATTGAGTAATTTTAAACCATGATAAAATATTGGTGAATTTCTTTTTGCAGAAAAAAGAATTTGGACACATGGAATACACTAATTTCATATCTCGAAATGTAATACATGGCAAAATTGAGCAATTTCGAATAATACAAAAGCAAATTTATTTAAATCTTTTCCCTAGTTTTAATATTTCACCATTTTTGTTTATAGTAAAGAGTTAAAAAAGCTGCATTTCCTGCCTAGTCTTTTTTTTTTCTTTTTCCTTTAGATATTAAATTTGCTGATTCAATTAATTCGAATTTGCATAAGATAAGATGGCCTGCTAAGTGGAGCAACGCACTCCCTTCTAGCAGGGGCGTATCTAGAGTATAATGTATGGGTTTTCGGGAACTCAGTAACTTTTGCATAGACTTTATATTTTTATTAAAAAATTTACTAAATATCTATAAATATCTAACTGTGAACTCAGTTATTATAGTATATTAATTTGAGATTGTGACAAGAATCCATAAGTTTCAAATCCTGGATCTGCCTCTGCCTTCTGGAACATTATTTTTGTCCTTCACTTACATATATAATAATACAACAGTTTCCTTCACTTGCATGTATAATTATGCACATATATAAAAAGATCTAGGTTTTGCATTAACTTCAACAGGCAAAAGTAGCCAATAAAGCAAAACTTTATGGCTAATATATAGACTCAGCCCTCTAAAAAAACTATATAGTAAACATAAATAACTCTTTGCTATATGGCTAATTAACAAGATTCAGCCCCCTCTCAATCCTAAAGTGGTAAGTACTCCTTTATTCTTAATCAGATGTCTTAGGTTCGAGCCTTGAGTATGGAGGCTAGCTTAATTAGGGAGCGGCGGAGGGTTTTACCCCCAATGTTAGACTTTTCGGTGCAAATCAAAAAATTTATCAGGCTCCAAATGCAGATACCGAACATTGAATGAGAAACTATAAAATAAAAAAATAAAAAATAAAAAAAAAATTAGCCCCTGAAAAGCTATAAAGTAAAGATAAATAATTAATATACCAAAATGTCTGGTCAGAATAACCTTGCTTATCATGCAAAATAACAAGTTCGACCAATTGCTTATCATTCAATTTATGTTGGTGTTATGTGCATTTAATATTAGATTTTTAATATTAAAATGTATTATTTCTTGTGATGTAGGTGGCTATAAATTGACAAAATAGTGGTTGTTATGTAACTCATGTAATCACTAATCCTGTGATCTATCACTAATTATTCATTAAATTTTACGTTTGTAACCACCAACCCATGTTTTACAATTTTATTATCAAATTACCTTGTTATTTATTTTATGGAAGAAATTCTACACTTATAAATAGTGGTATTTTTCTCTATTCCTTTTATTTGCTTGAAAAAATAATCTGCCAAACTTAAGAATGATTTTTAGGGAGAAGTTTAATTAGATGAAAGTGAAGTTTCACACAATTCATTAAAGTTCATATGGAAAATTCAAAATTAATTTATTTAATTTGCTTTTTGTCATGTCTACTTTGTTTTTTCAATTCCTTTTCATTTCCTTATAAAAACGATGTAAGAATTGGCAACAAAAGCTGAAAAGATATTCGCCAGAATGCAGAATATAACTTAATCAACTTTAATCGATTACATACAATGAGATAAAAGACAAGATGCTAACTTCCACATTATCTTTTTTCTACTTCAGTTTACGTAACAAAAACAGATCAATAACATCATAAACACATTAAAGAAGTGAACCTAATAATTGCCTTTTCTTGATATGTATGTATGTATATATTAAAGAAAAACAGTTCAGTGCACGAAGTATTCCGCATTCACATAGGATCCGAGGAAGGATCGCATCTCAAAGAGTTGTGATGTAGGCAACTAACCTTAATACAAGCACCAACGACTAATTTTACGGATCGAATCTATGACTTATAGGTCACACTGAGACAATTTTATATATATATACACAGTTGTCACTAGTGGCGAAAGCTAGCTCCTCCTACGAGAACCTTGTGAACGTGTAGCTCGAAAGAAACCAAATATATCATGTTCAAGTTGAATAATATAATCTTGCTTTTATCATAAAGAAATTTTGATAATATGAAAGAGAACAAAAAGGAAATCACATAAATAAAAAAATAAATAAAAAGACATGTCTATTATTTACAAGTGAAAACAGGTCAGCCACAAGCAAAATGGTCCCTCATGTTTGGGTAGGTTTTATATAGTTCCTTAAATATACTTGGAATAGTTTTGGTCCTTCCTATTTGTCAAAAGTGAGTATTTTATGTCTTCGTCAAATATTCAACAAACGGTGGCTATTAAATGTGACAAAAGAAGATTTTATCAAGGGTGGCTATTAAATGAGACAAAAGAAGATTTTACCATAAAAATCAAGTTCGTCCCGTCAAATATGAAAAATTGTCATAAAAACTATTGCACCACAAATCCGAAATAGTCGAAAATACCAAAAATTGCGCCGGTCATCAGAAATAAACCAAAATGTAGTAGAAAAATGTGAAAACTGTATAATGTAAAAATATGCTATGCTAAGTAACTGCATAAGAGAATGGCCTGTGGAGCCGAAGGTAAAGGATAGCTAAAAACAAAGATAATTGTACCATTTGTTATCGGAAAGTTATAAAAAAATTGTCATTTATGCTCACCGTTACACATTTTCCAATGGTCCTCATAATTGACATTAAAAAGGGCATGATTCTAGGATTTTGTTCCTTATGTGCAACTATAAAATACTGAACTCTGTTATCATTGTAAAGGACTTCTGGAAAACTTACACTATAATCTATTCAAAGCTCTATACAGTTTTATCTTCTGACTTTTAGATTTTATTATTGTTGTGCCTGGAAGCCTCGCTCCAGGAATTACTATTTCTGCTATTTCATCTTCATATCAAGGCTAAGTATTATATATTTCTTCAATTCTTTTATTATTTCAGGATCGAATTAATTCACTTGTCTAGAAACCACGTATAAATTTAACTATATCATTTTATGGGTAAATAGTTTGATGCCCACCGTGGGTCCTAAACAGTCTTGTAATTAAGTTGGTTCGTGCCTCTTTTAATATCGTGTTTTGATTATTTGTTCTTAGCAAAAAAACCCAAAAAATGGCAAATAATGATGTTAATAACACATACAATCTTGAGGCCAAAGGTGACTAGCCTCAGCACGAGGATTCAATCAGTGACACCTGCAATGAGCGAAACGATGCTACGCCGGTCCGCGACAGGAGGTACCCGTGACATGTTTGGGAGGCGACTTCCTATGATGCTGAAGATGAGCGTGTTGTTGAAGCGGTAAGGGCCCTGCAGGAACAACAAGAAGTCATTTTAGCCCATCACATGACAGGATAAGGTTATAACAGAAATAAAGCAGGCGTTGTCGGGTGCTTCCAATAATGCAAATAGATAAAGTCCAGTTCCTCCCGGCGCCCGCAAATCAAACAATGCGGAGAGTCGACAACAACACTTCGAGGGGCGAGGTCGACTTTGCGGGGCCGGGGGGAGCAGTTCCGGTGACAACAACGAGAGCGATCCTGTCAAAAGCAAGCTCTTACAGTTTATGAGAGAGGTGAATGCCCTATGGACCAAATCCCGAGTGCACCCCCGGTGCTGAAAGATTTGGATTCAAAGAAGTATACTCAGTTGCCGTATAGACCAAGCGCATCAGCAGAATTGATCCCGAAGCGGTTCAAAACGCCCGACATGCCGAAATATGATGGGACTTCGGACCCTCGGGGGCATATTACCACCTATACAACGTCGGTGAAGGGGAACAATTTAGCTCCCCATGAGATTGAATCTGTTTACTGAAGAAGTTCGGAGAAACTCTTACAAGGGGAGCCTTAACATGGTATTCGTTGTTACCCGAGCATTTCATAGATTCTTTTGAGATGCTCGCAGGTTCTTTTATTAAGGCCCATGCCGGGGCCAGAAAGTTGCATGTCCGAAAGGCCGACATATTCAGAATTCCACAAGGAGAGTCTGAGGTTCTACGGGAATTCGTCACTCGATTCCAAAAGAAGAGGATGTTGCTCCTGGTTGTTCCGGATAAATGGGATGTTGAAGCATTCACCAAGGGTCTGAATCCGAGAAGTTCTGATGCTTCTCGAAATTGACCGTTCCATTTATTCACGATTGTTATCATCATCTGTGCTGGATAGAAATGCATGGTGGCCTCGCTTGCTGAAGTTGATCATCCCCCCCCCCCNCCCCAGGATCTAGGAGGAATAAAGTTTTATCACGTGAGCTAAGGTTAGCTCCTCCCCCTTTTCCTAGCACAGACGTCAAAGGCAAGCAATCGTCCTCCACACAGAGGTACACTTTTGTGCGAAACACACTTGGTAGCAGAGAAAAAACTCCTCAATGATGGAGTCAAGCTCTCCACTAAGAGAAAATGACCCCAAAGTAAAGGGATACGTATAGAAGTACGTAAAACCCTTCTTGGGTAAGGTTACCCGCTCCGCCAGGTCAGGAGCGATAATGTCTAAATACTGGAAACGATAATCTTCCTTCACAACAGGAATACTGGAAGGACGGATGGAAGAAGGATATTTGTTAACGGCCCATGTACGAGGGCTAATAGAAGAAAATTTCTCTTCGAAGTCTTTTTTTGTGACAAGACTTCTAGGATGATGGTGCTCAATGTTGGATGAGCAATGTCATCGGCTTTGTTTTTGTTCTTTGAGGAACTGGTATGCTTTGAAGAAGAAGTCATTGTATGTCATGGAAGAAGGAAAAGCTTTTCTCATTTGAAGAGAGCTAAAGAAAGGTTGAAGAACATAATACAAGTTGAATGAAGAGAGTTTGGGAGAGTTTGGAGAATTATGAAGTATGAATGAAGGACGTTGATACGTATAAGTAAAGGTTTAGGTGGATAAATGCGTGGCCATGATTACCTCGATAACCGGTAAAAGTTATGCTGAATCGTGGGATGATGCATGTTCGAGTCATTAAATGCGGAGAGACGTGCGTCTAATCAACCGTCAGAAGCTTTTCAGAGAGGATCAGAGAAATTCCCACCAAAAGAATGTTTCTACCAACTTTCCGATTAGACAAAGTTATGTTACCGGAAAGCAGGGGGACTATCTGTATAAGGTAAAAATATGTTATGCTAAGTATCTGCATAAGAGAATGACGCGTGGAACCGAAGATAGAGGATAGTTAAAATCGAAGACAATTGTTCCATTTGTTACCGGAAAGAATGATGCTCATAAAGATGCAATAAATGCCTACCACCCGGTAGCATTTAATGGAGAATATTCTGAAGCATTTAGTACACTGCCCGTTATAATAAATTTGTCGTTTATGCTCACTATTACACATTATTCAATGACTCTCATAATTGACATTAAAAAAGGGCATGATCCTAGGACCTTGTTCCCTATGTGGAGTTATAAATAGTGAACTTTGTTATCACGGTAAAGGACACAAATTTTCTGACAAACTTACGCCATAATTTATTCAAAGCTCTATACAATTTTATCTTCTGACTTTTAAATTTATTACTGTTGTGCCTGGAAGCCTCGCTCCTGGAGTTATTATTTTTGCTATTTCATCTTCATATCAACGTTAAGTATTATAGATTTCTTCAATTCCTTTATTATTTCAGGATCAAATTAATTCACTTATTTAAAAATCACGTATAAATCTAATGGTACTGTTTTACGGAACCGCACCTCCAAATGTTAATTCTTGTTAAATCTCCTCACTGTTGTCATGAGGAATTTGTTAGATATCTGACGGAGATCAACAAAAAGTTTTTATTTTTGGCAAAATTTAAAGACCAAAATTGCTTAGCGGTATATTTAACGGACTATTTAGTCCTACCCAAACATAAAAAACTATTTTCGTCAATTTTTCCTGACCATTAGAAATGTAATTTTCGTACAAATATCTCATTTTAGAACACAAAAGGCCAAATAAAAAAAATTATAAAAGTATTTGGGAAAATTATTTAGTTGGGGACTTGGGGGTAGAAAGGGGCGGCCATGGCTGCTATTATAAGACAAATTAGGATACAGAAATTCAGAGTTGGAAAATTTGGAAGTCATAAAATACAATACCAAAAGATGCTCTCAGAATAGTTTAAAACTTCTACTATGGCTGTAATGCTTAATTTACCGACAAATTATTCTTTACGAACAGAAGTCTTTTTCGTTCCAATAAAAAATTCTGAAATTTAAATTTATTGTCTTAAAAAAAAATATTTTCTTGACCAAGAACTTCAATTTTTTATATCCGAGATATATTTTAATTTTTCCGGTTACTATTGATCGTTGTAACGGATGTACCAAAAGTTGTGTAAGAAAATGTGATTGTAGGCACATATAATAAATTTTACATGATGGAAATGATCGAAAAAATTAATTATAAGAAAATTATTAATAATTTTTGCGTCTCATACAGCTAGAAAGTGGACTTTAAATAAAAATATATTTACAAAAGTTTAAGGTCTTTTTTTAATAAAGATTGTCAATTTTATTGAGGCGTTTCAAAGTCAAACATTATCACATAAAAATCTCAAACCTATTATTCGAGCATTACAAGCCTGTCGTCAAACGAGAGATGCAATTCTCCCTAAGAAATTGATTGTTATTCAAAATCCACTTTAAGTGTATGGTGGATGGCAAAATGACGGGGAAGTGGTATATATTCAAAGTAAGGATGATTCTAAATTTTTTATTTTCTAATTGAAGATTAAAATCGAGTAACAGGGACATCGAATTTGTGTACCTGTTAACAATATCGGAAGTTTTTTGTAAAATCTATTCCAATCAATTGTCCGAATCCGACTTCGTCTTTCTTGAAAACGAAATTCTAGTTCACGAATTAAATACCTTATTTTTGTTTATCACAATGTATTTATTTCTTTAGGAAGAATCACTTCATAGTCTTTTTTCTCTGTTGAGGAAGAAAGATATACACAGGAAAGAGAGGTTTCAAGAAAAATGTGTTGCTCACACAATCGCACGTTCCCATTATTTTTCTAACGTGCAACAATTTTGTTCTTTTGTTTATCTATGTTTTAACTTTCGTAGGTAACCTCTTTGAGGTTTTATCTCCTCTAAATGAGTAGGGTCAGTCCATATGGGCGACCCGCGATCCGAACCCAATATCCAACATCTCCCACTTCGCACATGATGGGCTAGACCTAAACTAGTGTCATGTGAATAACACACGTAATTCATACTGGTAAATAGATCGTGCAACCTACGAGCATTAAGAGCACATTATTCTTACACTCTTTAAGGTTGTTTAATATCTCTATGTAGAAATCCAATCACTTGCGAAAATGATTCACTACTACCATAAGGATCTTATTATAACTTGCAATACCCCAGACGTTGTTGGCTACTCTAGTAGCTAGTTATCCGATCCCCCATCCTCGAAAAGAGGTGAACTCAAGTTCTCATATAACATTGTATCCACAATTACACCCAATACTCTCATGGTAAATGTAATGGTCGACCTATGAATACAAGTTAAATTACTAAATTTTAGTGGCCTTCTCTTTCTACTCGAATCTTTCCATTCCAAATCAACTGCTTTCCTAGACATGCACTGCATTGCCGAATCACTCATGGTTATTAGTGACATTCTAAAGTAGTAACATTGATTGGCGCTTCAAGAGACAGTAAAAGGTCAAAGGGTATTTCAAGAAAAGTTAATATAACTTCTTTGGGATCTCACACAATGAAGAATCAAGGATTCATTCTTCCATTATCCCATGATCGATAGCACACATGGTATGAAACACATGTTACGGTGTTCTCACCTTATATTGGCACGTGTACCTTATTCTTTTAATCATTCAACACCATACATATCTTGGTCTAGACACCTCCAAATGTCTAACCCGAGTTTCTCACTTCAATAATCCTCAAACCATCTTCTTAGAGAAACTTGTATCTGGCTTACAAAACAAGTCATAATCGAATAGTGAAATTCGTAAGTCTGATTAGTTCTCAAGATCGACCTTTACAAGTAAATATAACTTCGCATTATCTAAGGTTCTATAAGGTCTCATCTCTTCATGATTCTTAATGTAAGAGGCGATTTCTCGTGTGAGAGATCCAATCTCGCGACTTGTTCGACACACTTTATCAACAAAACATCATCACATGCATACGAGACATAAGCTTAAATTCAAGAGTCAAGTATTGACGAGCATATTATAATATTAACGTCATTTTACAATACATGAATATGATCAAATCCTTCGCAAACCTAGAGCCATAACATGTTTCTTAAACAAGTCTCTAGATATCACCTTTGTAAAAGGATCAACTATCATATTTCGCGTAAGAATATACTGTAAATTTATCTCTTCACTTGCTACCATGTCTTTGACAAAGCTATACTTGATGTCGATGTGTTTGGTCTTGCTGTGATGCTTAGGATCGTTTGAGTATGCGATAGCCACTTGACTATCACAATATAGAGTTACGGGACCCTGAAAGTTCTTTGTAATATCCAAATATTCAAATAATCTCTTCAACCAAATAGCTTCTTGTGTTGCAGACGCACAAGCCACTAACTCAGATTCCATCGTCGAAAGAGTAGTACAAGTTTTTTTCTTACTTTTCCATGAAATAGCACCACCATTAAGTAAGAAAGCATAACCGGATGTTGATTTTCTATCATTCCGATCACCAGCCCAATCAGCATATGTAGTTCCCTTCAGATATCTCAAAATTCTCTTCACAACTATTCAATAGTCTCTTCCAGTATTGGATTGATACCTGCTAACTAGACCTACAGCATAACAAATATCTGGACGAGTACACACATCATAGCGTACATCAAGCTCCCGAAAACACTTGAATACGGAACTTGAGACATGTCTTCCTTTTCCTTTTCAGTCTTGAGACACATTTCAAGGCTTAAAATTTCACCTCTCTCTATAGGATTATCCATGGATTTGTAACTATTCATGCGACACACTCCAAAATTTTCTTTATATAAGTTTCTTGAGATAGACTCGATAACTTTTTGGAACGGTCTCTTTGGATCTTAACTCCAAGGATATAGTCCGCCTCACCAATATCTTTCATGTCAAATGACTTTGAAAGCCATAACTTGATAGTTTTTAAATACTCCAAATTATTTCAGGCCAATAAAATATCATACACGTAAATAAAAAGAATTACAAACATCTCATTGGACTCCTTCACATAAATGCAATGGTCTTCACTGATCATGGTGAAATCATACGAGATCACCTCCTTTTTGAAATCTCAAATACCATTGCCTTGAAGATTTCTTCAGGCCATAAATAGATCTTTTCAATTTACAAACCTTATTTTCTTGGACTTTAACGATGAAGCCTACAGGTTGTTCCATGTAGATTTCTTTATTTAATTCTTCATTGAGAAAAGTTGTCTTCACGTCCATTTGATGTAATTCCAAATCCAAACGTGCAACAATAGCCAAAAGTAAGCAAATTGAGGTAAATTTCACAACTGGTGAAATATTAATAATCTATTCCAGCTTTTTGAGTAAAGTCTTTTTCCACCAGTCGTGCCTTGTACCTTTCTATTGACTCATCCACTTTGCGTTTAACTTTGAGAACCCATTTGTTCCTAATGGATCTTCGCCCAGGCGAAAGGTCAACTAGATCCCAGACTTCGTTGGTTTTCATGGACTCTAATTCTTCTTTCATTTATTTCATTCACTTATCTTTTCTAGGGCTCGATAAAGCCTCAGTCACAGATTTTGGCTCATCCATTTCTGTGGGAGATACCAAGAAAACATAATCTTCAATCTCATAAGTACGTTTGGGTATATATTACCTGGCACTCTTTCGGTCGAAATTCAGGTTCGTCAGAAGGATTTTGAGATTGAGAGTTCCCACTCCCACTCGAACCAAGAATAAGAAATTGATCGATTTGATTATCAACTGTGTCAGAAGACACTTGCTGACTATCTGAGTTCAACATTTCATAAAGAGGCTCTCCATTTTTTACCTCGCCCTTCTTTAGAAAATCATTTTCCAGAAATGTGACATCTCGTGATTCAATCTCAATAACACTTACATCCTCTAATTCACCAATGAACACATACCCTTTGGAGAGTTCTGAATATCTTATAAAGATACGTTTCTTGCCTTTTGGACCTAATTTACAAAACATTCTAAAAGAATCTTTTACATATGCAGCACAACCCCAAGGTCGTAAATATTTTAAGTTTGGTTTATTACCACTCCATAGATCATAAGGAGTGGAAGAAACTGATTTAAAAGGCATTGTGTAGGCTGCAGTCAATAACGTATCTCCCCAAAAGGAGATAGGTAAATTTTCCTGCGCCATCACGGACCTTATTATGTCTAGTAGTGTTCTATTCCTCCTTTCTGCAACACCATTTTGTTGAGGTGTATAAGGAATAGTTAAGTGTCTGGTGATACCTTTTACATCACACAATTCTTCAAATTCTTTTGAAAGATTTTCGCTCCCTCTATTGGTTCTTAAGGTCGTAATCCTTTTGTCTAATTGATTCTTAACTTCATTCAAATATTTCTTAACACATTCAAGTGCTTCAGATTTATTAAAATCAAATAGACATAACCAAAGCGCATGAAATCGTCAATGAACGTAACAAAATATAAAGCACCAGACCTAGCCCTTACATTCACCGGACCACAGATATCTGAATGGATTAATTGCAATGAAAAATCAGCTCTCTTAGCCTTTCCAAATGGTTTACGTATAATCTTTCCGGCAAGACAATTTTCACAAGTTGGCATTTCAATTTTAGAGAAAGAACCCAAATGTCCTTCCTTAGCCAATCTATTCATTCGATCCTGCCCTATGTGACCTAATCTTGCAAGCGATGTAATAACATCAACATCATTGTTACTAGAATAACATGTCATAACACAATGGTCAACATAATAGTTATACATAGAAGGATTACAATCTAACACAATAAAATAATCATAATGATGTTCAAAACCATAAACAATATTGTCTAGTGTAATTATAAGACCATTTCGAGTAAAGTTCAAATTGAAATCTAAATCCAGAATAATAGACACAAACACTAAGTTTTGTCGAATCTCTAAAACATATAGGACGTCATGGAACATCAAAGATCAGCCACACGCATGTACATTCTGCAAGTGCCTATCCATTTGACTTAAAGATTTACATTATTTCCCACATATAAATACCTTGAACCAGGTGGAACTCGACGAAACACTATAAATGCTTCTCTATCACGGCTCACACGGTCGGTGGCCCTTGAGTCTACAATCCACACAAGATGATATTCAGTTAGTAATACAGTGCTAGAAACATATATAGCACTTAGATATGCATTTTGAAATGCTACCTTTTTCGGCTCAGTGCACTCACGAGCAAAATGCCCTGGAACTTGATAATTGTAGCACTTCATCTTGCTCTTGTCTTTCTTCTTGTAGTACCATTTTCCTTTCTTGGAATTTGGCTTGTTTCTTTTCTTGGAAGATCCTTCTCCAGCCTCCTTACCCTTTCCGTCATTTTTATAATTTCTCTTGCACTGGAAGCTCGATCTCTTTGTACCACTTGATTCTACCACAATGGCATTAGGTACAGTTTTAGCAACACTAAGCCACTCGTCTTTAAGCTCCACATGACGGGCAACATCAGTAAATTTTTTGATGCTATCATTGTGGGTCAAGTTAACCTTAAGATGTTCCCAATTATTGAGAAGAGACCGAATCACTGCTTGAACCTGCTGCTCATCAAAGAGAACATGGCTAGCATGTTTGAGTTGAGCAATCATATTTGACATCACCCTTAGATGTTGCTTGATACTGTGATCATGATGCTTTTTGTACGTATCAAACTTGATTGTCATCTGTCGAAGGCGAGTCACAGTTTTACCCCCATATGACTCTCTTAAATGTGCCCACATGGCTTGAGCAGTAGGATATTGCTCACACCCGTGGATGAGATCATCAGCAACTGAACTTACAATAATTCCACGTGCAGTGGAATCTTTCTTTTTCCAAATATTTTAAGTTTCGAGACCCCTCTTGTGTTGAGCAGTGTTACCCTCCTCTAGGTGAGTCAGAGCATGGTTAATACTTTCAGGAGCATCTTGATCTTCGAGTACATACCACATCTTACGACTCCAGATGTCGTAATTTTCACCATTCAGTTTGTCACCCTTGTTCAAGTCAGCAATGATACTTTTCGATGCCATGCATGTTATTAGAGACAATATTACACGTTTAACTCATCAAAATATATACTACAGTCAATTTATGCATGCGATTAGACACTCAAGTAACTTAATTTTAATATTAATTCTATATTTAGTATAGAATCGAAAGTTCACTAAGTTTATATTCATCATCTATATCTAAATATTTTAATTAATATTAAAATCACTTCTTAGTGTGTACTTTATTTCAAGTCTCAATCCATTACAAAAATATTAATAAACAATGTATGTAACTGGTGAGACAAATAACATAATTTAAATTTTATTAAAATAAAACATACAATAACAATTTACATGTTTGCTAGGACACCCATGTACCAATTGAATACTAACTCTAGCACATATACGCTAAAAGGTGCACTAGGCCAAACATCATGATAAATCTCAATTAAAATTTCACCCCAAGCCTCTCTAAGAGAGACGTTAAAATAGCTAATGCTTCTCAATTAGTAATTTCTATGTAATTAGCCAATTCAGCTCTTTTTAACAGAAAAAGGTGTACATGTTCACGAATGAAAGCATCACGTCCAATTTAAAATTCCTTAAAATCCCTAAATTTCTTTTCTCTTTCCCTTCGTCCAGCCTTTCGATCCCATAACTCATTTTGCCTTGCCCTTGGGACATTCCTGATGACTTCATGCGGCGAGTATGAATCATTATAGAAATAAGTCTTGCGACGACGTATCCTTCTACGTTGTCCCCTTCCTTGACTTCGAGAACTCCCACTTGGATTAATTCGAACTTGTCAATGTTCAGCCATATATGAAATAGGACCAAGGAAACAATAAGAATAACTATAACTATTCAATGTGACAACATATGTAACAATATCTTGTAGAAGCATATCAATGTCAGAGATTAAGGCTAAACTACTTTTCTATATTAAGGAGACATCGAGTTCTAATAAGGCCAAATTTATTTTAATCACATGATCAAAGCCATAGAGAAATAGATAGCTTCACTTTAGATCTATGCAAATAATGTTCTTTAAATTAAAAGCTATAATTGTCAAGACCCAAAATCCTAACTCAGGTCATGATGGCGCCCAACACCACGTCAGACAAGCAAACAGTTTGCTTACTAGTGAAATTTTCTTATTTGATAAATCATCCCCACACTTACCAAATTTTAAGCTTAGAACATTTAAGTAAAAGCGGATAAATTAGCCAACTTAAGTAAATGTAGTCACAAGGATCATGAACCAACATATATATTCCCAAAATATAAAGTCTACTATGTGTGTGCCAGGAACTAGTGTCACAAGTCTACAGGCGAACTAGTAGAATATACAAAAGATGAAATAAATTGTTCTATTGTCTGAAGGAAGTAGACAGAAATAAACAAAAGATAACTCCATAGTGCTGCTGAGAGTCGCCAAGGGAAGAAGCTCACCGTGGATTCAGGTCCAGAATATACTCCTAAGGTCAAGCTCCGGTCGGATAACCAGATGCATCAGCCTCAGAACCTGTACAATTAAGTACAAAAGCGTAGCATAAGTACATAAACAGATATGTACCCAGTGAGTATCCCGCCTAACTTCGAAGAAGTAGTGACAAGAGGTCGACGTGATACTTACTAGGGTCAGACAATGTGAAATGAATACAGGTAAATCAGTAATAGCAGTAATGAACAGTAATAAGGAAATGAGCATCAAATAACAATCTCTAGTACCCTCACGCCATACTTTTCCATGGCATACAAGCTATTTAACCTTATTTCTTTTCATGAAATCAACAGTTACAATTACAGGTCTTCTCACAAATTACCAAAATATATAACAGGCTATGAACGTACGGTCATTACGACGTGAAAAGTAAATGAGCAATGCCGAGGGTCGAACGGCCCGAACCATAGATGCATCTATCTGCCCCGCTCGCGAATCGAGCATGCGACACGGTTAATATAATACTAAGACTACCCCGCTCGCGAATCATTCATGTGACTCGGGTTAATACAATACCAGGACTACCCCGCTCGTGAATCATCCATGCGACTCGGGTCCCCGTATAAATACATGATTAGCAGGAGATTCCAGATAATTTAGCAGGGAACATACTAACAGGGTGAGAATTTATTAATGTCAACTTCAAAGCATAACTTCTTAGGCCTTCACATGAGAGATTCGAGGATATTAGACTACTTAGACCATATGCAAGATCACAGATATAACACGTAAAACATGCTTGTGAATCCTAAACTACCCGACAAGGCATAATAGTAGCTACGACGGGCTCTCGTCACTTTGTACGTGCGTAGCCCCCGCAAATAAGGACAAAAAACCATTTATAATCACCTATGGGACAATTCTTTCTTACAATGTTAGAAAGGAGACTCACCTCGCCTCGCACCTACTCCCCGGGTCAAGAATGCGCCCAAAACACCGAACTTGGCACCCACGGACTCAAAACTAGCCAAATGTTATACAAATATATCAATTTACATTCAAAGCATGGAATTATCCTATGATTTAGTCTAAATCACCATTCTTGAAGAAATCCCAAAATCCAATATCAGGCCCGCACGCCTGGATTCCGAAAATTCTCAAAGGAAACTCTCACCCATAACCTAAAGATCGTTAATATATGCTTTTTGTATGAATTCATAGCCAATGCATGGGTAATTTTTTATATTTTCAAAAGCCCTAGGTTACTACCCCAAATCCTTAATTTTCACTAATTAGGTAGTTAATTTAGCTTGTAATCCATGCATGAAACTAATATTATGGTAGAATTTACTTACCTTCAATAAATAAGTCGTTTGACCCTCTTGAATGCCGAAAATCATCCCAAGGAAGAAGAAGAAGAAGAAGAGGGAAATGAATTAAATCCCGCTATAAAAACACACTGCCCAGTGATCTCCTTTATACGACCGCGACCTGGGCAGTGCGATCGCACATCCTTAAATGACCAGGCCCACATGGCCTACTATGAGAACGCAGAGAGAGCCCTGCGAACGCACAGGGTAAGGAGTAGCTGGGTTGGCCCAATGGCCGGGCTCTGTGCGAACGCGTATGGGGTGTGCGATCGCACTGGGTCAGGAGCCCAACCCATCACGATCGCGGTGCCTTTTGTGCGAACGCACAAGGCATTCACCACCCCTGCACAGTTCCTTCTATGCGATCGCATCATCGCACCTACGATAGCACTGAAGGAAACCAGTTAGTGAAAAATCTAGTTTTTGAATTTAACTCTAAGGGATCCGAAACTCACCCGAGCCCCTCGGGACCCCGTCCAAAGGCACTGGCAGGTCTGTATTCATGATATGGACTCGCTCGAATTTTCGGAACGTGAAAAACAACAACGAAACTAAGAATTCGACCACAAAACCAAATTGAATCAAACTTTGAACTTAAGGTTCTAGAATTCGCTTTCAATGCGCCGAACCGACCTATACTACTCAGAATGACACCAAATTTTTCAAGCAAGTCATAAATGACATAACGGAACTATTCCCGATCTCGGAATTCCGTTCGGAGCTTGATAACACAAACACATGTTCCCAACCAAATTTCAACTTAAGGGAACTCTAATTTCGATATTGGGCGTCGAAACGCCCCCGGTTCATCAAAAACCCATTCCGAACATACGCCCAAGTCCGAAATCATCATACGAAGCTACCAGAATCGTCGAAACTCGATTCCAAGGTCGTTTACTCAAAATGTTGACCGAAGTCAAACTTTAGCCTTAAAGGCTAACCTTAAGGAACCAAGTGTTCCTATACCACTCTAAACGTTTCTGAATCCCGAACCACCCGTCCCCGCAAGTCATAAATCATAATAAGCCGCTATAAGAAGTCTCATTTAGGGGAACGGGGTCCTGATACGCAAAATGACTGGTCGGGACGTTACATTCTCCACCTCTTAAACAAACGTTTGTCCTCGAATAGGTCTAGAATCATACCTAAGTGCTGAATAAATGTGGATATCTGCTCCGCATGTCCTCCTCGGACTCCCAGGTCGCCTCCTCGACTGGTTAGCCCTTCCACTGGACCTTTACAGCAGAAACTCTCTTGGATCTCAACTGGCGATCCTTCCTGTCAACAATAGCAACTAGCTCCTCCTCGTAGCCCAACTTCTCATCCAACTGAATAGTGCTGAAATCAACCACGTGAGAGAAGTCGATGTGGTACCTCCGGAGCATGGATACATGAAAAACCGGATGAACTCCTGACAAACTGGGAGGTAAGGCTAGCTCATAAGCAACCTCCCCAACTCGCCTCAACACCTCGAAGGGACCTAAAAACCTTGGGCTCATCTTGCCCTTCTTCCAGAACCTCATAATACCCTTCATCGGCGAGACTTTCAACAGAACCTTATCTCCCTCCATAAATGATACATAACGTGCCCTCTGATCCGCATAACTCTTATGTCCGGACTGTGCTGTACAGAGCCTCTCCTGAATCAACTTCACCCTCTCCAAAGCATCCCTCACCAGGTCAGTACCATATAACTTGGCCTCGCCAGGCTCAAACCACCCGATAGGGGAACAACATCGCCGACCAATCATNGAACTCGACCAAAGGAAAGAACTGGTCCCACTGACCTTCGAAGTCAATCACGTATGCCCTGAGCATGTCCTCCAATATCTGAATTGTACGCTCCAACTGGCCATCAGCCTGAGGGTGAAATGATGTGCTGAGATCTATCTGGGTGCCTGTATCACTATGCAATGCTCTCCAGAAATGCGAGGTGAACTGAGGACCTCGATCTGATATAATGGACATCGGCACACCGTGCAACCGGCCTATCTCCAGAATGTAGATCTGGGCCAACCTCTCAGAAGTATAAGTAGTAGCCACTGGAATGAAATGCGCCGATTTGGTCAATCTATCCACAATGACCCACACTGCATCAACCTTCTGCAAAGTCCGAGGCAACCCAACCACGAAGTCCATAGTGATGCGCTCCCATTTCCACTCAGGAATGGGCATCTGCTAATGTAGGCCTCCTGGCCTCTGGTTCTCATACTTAACCTGCTGGCAGTTAAGACACCTAGCCATATACTCCACAATGTCCCTCTTAATCCGCCTCCATCAGTAATGCTGCTTCAAATCACGATACATCTTCGTAGCACTAGGATGAACAAAATACCGAGAACCGTGTGCCTCCTCTAGAATCCTCTCCCTCAGGCCATCAACATTAGGAACGCATAAACAGCCCTGAAGTATCAGAACACCATCCTCGCCAATAGTAACCTCCTTGGAACTACCCTGTACCACTGTATACCGAATCTCTGCCAAGCACGGATCATCAAACTATCGAGCCTTAATTTCACCCAATAACGAAGACTGAGCGACCACATGTGCTAGAACTCGACGAGGCTCTGAAAGGTCTAATCTTACCAGGCGATTATCCAAAGACTAAATGTCCAAGGCTAGAGGTCTCTCCTCTGCTTCAATATAAGCCAAGCTACCCATACTCTCCGCCTTCCTGCTTAGAGCATCTGCTACCACATTCGCCTTGCCCGGATGATATAGAATGGTGATGTCATAATCTTTCAGCAACTCAAGCCACCCGCGCTTCCTCAAATTAAGATCACTGTGTCTGAACAAGTGCTACAAGATGCGGTGGTCTGTATAGACCTCACAGGACACCCTATACAAGTAGTGCCTCCAAATCTTAAAAGCATGAACAATCGCCGCCAACTCCAAATCGTGCACATGATAATTTTTCTCATGAACCTTCAGCTGGCACGAAGCATAAGAAATAACTCTCCCTTCCTGCATCAACATACACCCCAAGCCAACTCGCAAAGCGTCGCAATATACTGTATACATCCCAGAACCGGAAGGCAATACTAGAACTGGTGCTGAGGTCAATGCTGCCTTGAGCTTCTGAAAGCTCGCCTAACACTCATCAGACCATCGGAACAGGTCATTCTTCTGAGTCAATCTATTCAATGGAGCTTCAATAGAAGAGAACTCCTCCACAAATCGGCGATAATAGCCTGCTAGGCCCAAAAAGCTCCTGATCTCGGTAGCTGAAGTAGGACGCGGCCAACTCTGAACCGCCTCAATATTCTGAGGATCGACCTTGATACCCTCTCCTGATACCACATGCCCCAAGAATTCCATGGAATCCAACCAGAACTCACACTTGGAGAACTTAGCATATAGCTTCTGTTCTCGCAAAGTCTGGAGCACCACTCTCAAATGTTGCTCGTGCTCCCCCAGGCTACGTGAGTAAATCAAGATGTCATCAAGAAAGACAATAACAAAGGAATCAATATGCGGCCTGAACACCCTATTCATCAAGTCCATAAATGATGTTGGGGCATTAGTCAAGCCAAAGGACATCACCAGGCACTCATAGTGGCCATATCTCGTACGAAAAGCAGTCTTCGGAACATCTGAGGCCCGAATCTTCAACTGATGATATCCCAATCTCAAATCAATCTTAGAAAACACCGAGCACCCTACAACTGGTCAAACAAATCATCGATGCTCGACAAAGGATACTTTTTCTTAATGGTGACCTTGTTCAACTGGCGGTAATGAATACACATCCGCATGGACCCATCCTTCTTCTTCATGAATAGAACTGGAGCACCACACGGTGATACACTCGGTCTGATGAACCCCTTAGCTAACAACTCCTCAAGCTGCTCCTTCAACTCCTTCGAAGCCATACAGTACAGAGGAATAGATATAGGTTGG
Organism: Nicotiana paniculata; assembly: GCA_005239505.1. Lineage (NCBI taxonomy): Eukaryota > Viridiplantae > Streptophyta > Magnoliopsida > Solanales > Solanaceae > Nicotiana > Nicotiana paniculata. The sequence goes on from ML315262.1 coordinate 27,537, forward strand.
GTGCCTGGAGCTAAATCAATGCACAAATCAATATCACGATCCGGAGACATGCCTGGAAGGTCGGAAGGAAACACATCAGCAAACTATCGAACCACTAGCACTGAACCAATCGTCGGAGACTCGGCGGTGGTGTCCCGCACATAAGCAAGATAGGACAGACAACCTTTCTCGGCCATATGTCGAGCCTTCAGTAATGAAACAACCCGGCTGGCTGCACTAACTTAGGAACCTCTCCACTCCAACCTAGGCGACTCGGGCATGGCTAAAGTAATTGTCTTGGCATGGAAATCTAGCACGGCATGATAAGGAGATAGATAATCCATGCCTAGAATAACCTCAAAATCAACCATGTCGAGCAATAAAAGGTTCGCTCTTGTCTCGAATCCACAGAATGTGATCACACAAGACCGATAGATCTGGTCTACCACCACAAAATCGCCCACAAGAGTGGACACATATATAGGAGAACCCAAGCACTCACGACGAGCATCCAGGAAATGAGCAAATAAGGCTTAAACATAGGAATAGGTGGATCCAGGATCAAATAACACTGATGCCTCTCTACCACATACTAAAATAATCTCTGAGGCCACTGCATATGATCTGGCCGGAATGGCATAGAATCTAGCTGGAGTAACGGAAGACTGAGCTCCACCAGAGTGAACCGGAGCTTTCTGACCTCCCCCGGACTGGCCTCCACCTCTAAGACGACCCCTGCCGACCTGTCCTCCACCTCTAGGTGGCCTGACTGTTGGTGCTGGACTCATAGGTTGGTAACCCTGCTACACTGCCTTGCCCCAAAACCTGGGACAAGTCTTCCTGATATGGCCGAGATCCCCACACTCATAACATCTCACTGGAGGCATGGACTGCTGCCCTGAAGAAGAACCCTGGATAACTGGGGGACGGTGGGAACCCTTTGGCATAGCGCTGAAATAAGGTCTCACTGGAGCACCACGAGGATGTGGTGGTGGGGGTGCTGAATATGGGGGCCTGCTGGGCTGACCCCTACCAAACTAACCTTTGCCCCTAGCTGGGGCACCTCTGAAATCCCCATAATATATGGCCCTCTTATCCGGATGTACCTGCTCCCTGACCCTCGATCGATAACCCTCGATCCTACGAGCAATCTCCACTACCAGTTTACATGTTTTCTAGGACATCCATGTACCAATCGAATACTAACTCTTGCACATATACGCTAAAAGGTGCACTAGGCCAAACATCATGATAAATCTCAGTTAAAATTTCACCCCAAGTCTCTCGAAGCGAGCCGTTAAAACATCTAATGCTTCTCAATCAGTAATTTCTATGTAATTAGTCAATTCAGCTCTTTTTAACTGAAAAGGGTGTACATGTTCACGAATGGAAGCATTACGTCCAATTTTAAATTCCTTAAACTCCCTAAATTTCTTTTCTTTTTCCCTTCGTCCAGCCTTTCGATCCCTTAACTCATTTTGCCTTGCCCTTGGGACATTCCTGATGACTTCAGGCTCCTAGTATGAATCATTATAGAAATAAGTCCTGTGACGTTATATCCTTCTACGTTGTCCCCTTCCTTGACTTCGAGAACTCCCACTTGGATTAATTCGAATTTGTCCATGTTCAGCCATATCTGAAATAGGACCAAGGAAACAATAAGAATAACTATAACTATTCATTGTGAAAACATATGTAACAATATCTTGTAGAAGCATATCAATGTAAGAGATTAAGGCTAAACTACTTTTCTATATTAAGGAGACATCGAGTTCTAATAAGGCCAAATTTATTTTAATCACATGATCATAGTCACAGAGAAATAGATAGTTTCACTTTAGATCTCTGCAAATAGTGTTCTTTAAATTAAAAGCTAAAACTGTCACGACCCAAAATCCTAACTCAGGTCGTGATGGTGCCCAACACCGGGTCAGGCAAGCCAACAATTTGTTTACTAGTGAAATTTCCTTATTGGATAAATCATCCCCACACTTACCAAATTTTAAGCTTAGAACATTTAAGTAAAAAAGGATAAATTAGCCAACTTAAGTAAATGTAGTCACAAGGATCATGAACCAACATATACAGTCCCAAAATATAAAGTCTACTATGTGTGTGCCAGGAACTAATGTCACAAGTCTACAGGCGAATTAGTAGAATATACAAAAGATGAAATAAATTGTTCTACTGTCTGAAGGAAGTAGACATAAATAAACAAAAGATAACTCCATAGTGCTGCTGAGAGTTGCCAAGGGAATCGGCTCACCGTGGAGTCAGGTCCAGAATATACTCCCAGGGTCAAGCTCCGGTCGGATAACCAGATGCACCAGCCTCAGAACCTGTACAATTACGTACAGAAGCGTAGCATGAGTACATAAACAGATATGTACCCAATGAGTATCCCGCCTAACCTCAAGAAGTAGTGACGAGAGGTCGACGTAATACTTACTAGGGTCAGACAATGTGAAATGAATATAGGCAAATCAGTAATAGCAGTAATGAATAGTAATAAGGAAATGAGCATCAAATAACAATCTCTTGTACCCTCACGCCTTCCTTTTCCATGGCATACAATCCATTTAACCTTCTTTCTTTTCATGAAATCAATAGTTACAATTACAGGGCTTCTCACAAATTACCAAAACATATAATAGGCTATTATGAACATATGGTCATTATGACGTGAAAAGTAAATGTGCACTGCCGAGGGTCGAACGGCCCAAACCGTAGATGTATTTATCTGCCCCGCTCGCGAATCGAACATGCGACACAGTTAATATAATACTAAGACTACCCCTCTCGTGAATCATTCATGCGACTCAGGTTAATATAATACCCGGACTACCCTGCTCGCGAATCATCCATGCGACTCGGGTCCTCGTATAAATACATGATTAGCAGGAGATTCCAGATAATTTAGCAAGGAACATACTAACATGGTGAGAATTTATTAATGTCAACTTCAAAAAATAACTTCTTAGGCCTTCACATGAGAGATTTGAGGATATTAGACTACTTAGACCATATTCAAGATCACGGATATAACACGTAAAACATGCTTGTGAATTCTAAACTACCCAACAAGGCATAATAGTAGGTACGCACGGGCTCTCATCACTTTGTGCGTGTGTAGCCCCGACAAATAAGGACAAACAACCATTTATAATCACCTATGGGAACAATTCCCTCTTACAAGGTTAGAAAGGAGACTCACCTCGTGTCGCACCTACTCCCCGAGTCAAGAATGCGCCCGAAGCTCCGAACTCGACACCCACGGACTCGAAACTAGCCAAATTTTATACAAATATATCAATTTACATTCAAAGCATGGAATTCTCCTATTATTTAGTCTAAATCACCATTCTTGAAGAAATCCCAAAATCCAACCTCGGGCCCGCACGCCCGGATTCCGAAAATTCTCGAGGAAACCCTCACCCATAACCTAAGGATCGTTAATATATGCTTTTTGTATGAATTCATAGCCAATGCATGAGTAATTTTCTACATTTTCAAAAGCCCTAGGCTACTATCCCAAATCCTTAATTTTTACTAATTATGTTGTTAATTTAGCTTGTAATCCATGCATGAAACTATTATTAGGGTAGAATTTACTTACCTTCAATAACTAGGTCGTTTGCCCCTCTTGAATGCTGAAAATTGTCCCAAGGAAGAAGAAGAAGATGAGGGAAATGAATTAAACCCCGCTATAAAAACACACTGCCCAGTGATCTCCTCTATGCGATCGCAGCCTGGGAAGTGTGATCGCACAACTTTAAATGACCAGACCCACATGGCCTTCTATGCGAACGCGTAGAGAGACCTGCGAACGCACAGGGTAAGGAGTAGCTGGGCTGGCCCAATGGCCGGGCTCTGTGCGAACGCGTGTGGGGTGTGCGATCGCACTGGGTCAGGAGCCCGACCCATCGCGACCGCGGTGCCTTTTGTGCGAATGCACAGGGCATTCACCACCCCTGCCCAGTTCCTTCTATGCGATCGCATCATTGCACCTCCGATCGCACTGAAGGAAACCAGTCAGTGAAAAATTTGGTTTTTGAATTTAACTTCGAGGGGTCCGAAACTCACCCGAGCCCCTCGAGACCCCGTCCAAAGGCACTGGCAGGTCTGTATTCATGATACAGACTCGCTCGAATTTTTGGAACGTGAAAAACAACAACGAAACTTAGACTTCGACCCCAAAACCAAATTGAATCAAACTTTGAACTTAAGGTTCTAGAATTCGCTTTCAATGCGCCGAACCGACCTATACTACTCGGAATGACACCAAATTTTGCAAGCAAGTCATAAATGATATAACGGAACTATCCCGGTCTTAAAATTTCGTTCGTACCTTGATAACACAAAAACACGTTCCCAACCAAATTTCAAACTTAAGGAAACTCTAATTTCGATATTGGGCGCCGAAACGCCCCCGGGTCATCCAAAACTCATTCCGAACATACGTCCAAGTCCGAAATCATCATACAAATCTACTGGAATCGTCGAAACTCAATTCCGAGGTCGTTTACTCAAAATGTTGACCAAAGTTAAACTTTGGCCTTAAAGGCCAACCTTAAGGAACCAAGTGTTCCTATACCACTCTAAACGCTTCCGAATCCCGAACCACCCGTCCCCGCAAGTCATAAATCATAATAAGCCGCTATAGGAAGTCTCATTTAGAGGAACGGGTCCTGATACGCAAAATGACCGGTCGGGTCATTACAAAAACACAATATATATTACCAACAATCTCTCATTTAGTCTTAATTGGCCAAAGAATTTCAAAAAAACTTTATGTACAATATTCATGTCTTCCTTTAGATTTGTTTCTCAACATGTTTTTTTGTTTTTGTTTTCTTGCATAACACAAAGCCATAAGTCATAAACACCAACTAATGATAGCACAGTGCAAGCAACTTCAACTGCATTTTTCTTATCAACAATTGAACCAAAATATATTAGATACATCGTAATCTTACACAAAGTTCCTCTTCTTATTGCATCATAAACTCTTTTTTTTGGTTCTTAAACATGTCTATATAAAAAAGATGATGCATCCTCTTCTAGGTTTATTTTTGTGCAATTTAACTAAAAGAGAAACTCTCAAGTAAATTACAGAACACAAATGTGGACAAAAGTATTATTGACTACTATATTAAAGTAGCAAAAGATGTACAACAAGAAGATAATATAGCATGCCATATATTTAATCTATTTTGGAATGGGCCAATAGTTCCTTTTAATAGTCAATATTTCAATGTATAAAGGACTACTGCATAATTCCTATTTTTCTTTATCCAAAAAGTGAAGCATGAGAGAATTTGAATCTTTTAGTACATTAAGGATTGGTTATCGTACAATACGCAAATATATTGGAACTCTCTGTTAATTAACATTGGCAGTGATTAAAATCAATTGTGTTCATCTCAATAGAACACACTTTAAAGACTCTGATATCAATGAAGATTAAAACCGAGTAACAGGGACATCGAATTCGTGTACCTGTTAATAACAACAGAAGTTTTTTGCCGAATCTGTTTCAATCAATTGCTCGAATCCGACTTCATCTCTCTTGGAAATGAAATTCTTGTTCACGAATTAAATACCTTATTTTTGTTTATCACAATTTGTTTCTTTCTTTAGGAAGAATCACTTCATTGCTTTTTTTCTCAGTTGAGGAAGAAAGATACATAAAGGAGAGAGAGGGATTTCAAGAAAAAGCTGTCGCTCACACAATCGCACATTCCCATTATTTTTCTAACATGCAACAATTTTTTTCTTTAATTTATATGTGTTTTAACTTCTCTTCGTAACCTCTCTAAGGTTTTATCTCCTCTAAATGGGTAGGGCCAGTCCATATGGGCGACCCGCGACCCAAATCTAATATCCAACACTAACATATATTATTTCATTAATGACGTAGTCATAATTTTTTATAAACAATATCAACAGTTGAAGAGGTAAATAAATAAATAAATTATTATATTGACACGCAATTTTATTTTTTATATTTTTACTTAATATTTTTATTTTGCTTATTATGTGTATACATATCTAACAAAAATATTAAATGAAGTGGTGTCGGCGTGACACACTTGGGGAAAGATATATTTGCCCTTGTACAAGGGTTGTGATGAGATGAATTAATAGCACTAAAATGAAAAAATCATGATAGAGAGTGCTTTCTATTTTGGTGGGCCTCGCCAACAACTTGATATAGTATGGCTCAGATGTTTTCATGAGCAGTAAGCAGTAGATGTCCGGTGAAAGCTGGTGGCCATGTGTGAATTTTCAGAGGCGGACATATACTTTAACAAGAGGGGTCACAGGCGGAGGCGGGTCCAAGATTTAAGCTTTATGGGTTCAACCTTTAAGGTTTTTAGGATTGAACCTATTATATTTTTAAAATTATGGGTTCATATCTATTATTTTTGCAATTTTAATGAATTTTTATATATAAATTTTACTCTGTATCGAAAGTTATGGGTTCAGTTGAACCTGGAGGCAGAATATTGAATCTGCCCCTGGTCACCAGCACCCGGCAACTTCCGCAAAAACTTCATATATGCTTACAAATGTCTTTAAGAAATAGTTAAATATTAGCGTATGATAAATTTATACTGAATATCATGGTAACCCACGATCACTGTATCAAGGGTCCGCCTCTGTGAATTCTACCAAGGCAAATGACGGCCTGATTGGACATTGTTATTTACTCTGATTCGGTCGAGGTAGTTTTCGCTTACCAACACGTAGGTGTTCAAAATTCTTACGACAGTCTTTCTTACGAGATAAAAATGCCAAAAGCTGGGTGAAAAAAAAATAAAAAAATTCAATAACACTAATAGAGAAAAGACATAGTATTACTGCTATTGGAATATCGTACAGGCATGCGACATCATTGTTTATGCTTGGTTATTAGTTGTCCTACTGAACTTTATGCTTTATTCACGTACCTAATCTCTTCAACATCATTGCTTTAACATATTCGTCCTACACTATTAAGGGTTACGGTAGAGTGATAAGTACTCTTTCATCCTTAACCAGAGATTCCGAATTTGAGTCCTTGGGTATGAAGTCGCTTTTATTAGAAGCACTTTACCTTCAATGCGAGACTTTCCGACGGGCCCTAATATAAATATCAAACACCGAATGAAAAACCAAAAAAAAGAAAAACATATTCGTCCTACACAAAGGTAGCTACTACTTATCAACAGGGAACATCTCATCTGGCGCACTATTTCATTTGTGTTTTGACGTTCTAATGTAAAGATAAAGTCAAGATATATACTGAACTGCTCCAAACTTAAATTAGCACAAAATGATCTATATTTTTGCTATATATCCTTGTGAGTCCTAGAAGCGGACCTAGGATTTGAAAATAACAACGGTACCATTGTTGAATAAAAATTTAAACAAATGCTATCAAACCTAAGTAGCGGACTAAAAGTCAACTAGTACCTCCCAAATCGACTAATGCAGCTGCCGAAGCTTTGAGTCTTAGAATGTCAATCAAAATATAGACATATTATTTAAAATATATAAATATATTTTTTAATTATCGGGTACCAGTGACCCTCCTACCGTAAGAGTAGATCCGCCTTTTGTCTTTATCTCAAGAGATGTATCATACGCCATTGCTTTTCGTAATGGTACTATGCTTCTTGAAATGGAGAGGCAAGAATGAATTTTGTGAGTTCAACTGAATTCATTACTTTTTATTTGAATCATATATCAAATGTAGACACACAAAGTGTCCAAATAATAAGGTCACTTTATTTTTGAATTCACTGACTTGAGATCTAAATTCGCTTTTATCTAAATGTAAAGATTTTTCTATACCGAAACTCAGTATTGGCAAGGACTGCTTTATAGCCTAATTATGAAACACGTAAGCCCATGGTCTTACCATCAAATTAGGTATTTTGTGTACGTATCTTTTAGAATTAGTCTAATATTATTTGTTGGCATTCATGCTCCCAAAAGATTGAATAATGCACTTGGTTGAATATTCGGTTATTTACCTTGAGGGACGGGAATTGATTCTCACTTAATACTTCTCTTTTTAGTGGTGCACTCATGTTCAAAAATGTTAGATTCGCCTTTGAATATTGGTACATGGATGTGCTCCATACTATGGTTCCTAGCTTTCTAATCGCACAAATGGGTGATCGATTTTTTAATCAACATACAAAATTGACTAGTTATTATGGGTCATTTACAAACTTAAAGTAATACTTAGTATTAATAGTTAAATAATTGGACTGATTCTTGTCAAACAAAATACCTATATATTATGTTTATTTAAAGATTGTTAAATTCATGTTTTAAAGAATATGTTTTTGGTGTAAGACGGCTAATATAAGAAAAAAAGAATATTCGAACAAAGGAAGTAATTAATAATTGAAAATATAAATAGATAAATAAATGGTACAGAAAAGTTGGAATATCAATGTTCTCCTCCATATATATTATTGTGACCCTTTCGTAGGTAAAATCTCTTACTCCAACTTGTTTTAGCATATAATTATTATAGTTTCATTTTCATATAAATTATACAACTGTGGACTATGTTCAATGTTTTACTATTGAAATATAATAACTTTTCAAAAACAAAGTCATCTAGCTTTGCATTTCAAGAAAAAAGATTTTGAGGTTAAGAATGTGATTATATTTTATTTAGGAAAAATGACACTGTATAGCCGCTGTAAAAATAATAGTCGAAAAATTGTATAAAATTTATATATATTTTTGTATATATATACATTTTGTAAGTTATATACAAAAATTATACAAATTTTATATACTTTTTCAGCTACTAGATGTAAATAGTTTCTGGCGCGGGCTAAAAGTGATAATACTCCTTATATTTATTTCATCTAGTCCTTAATAAAGAATCATTAACTTAATTATTATACCCAACTAGGTATTTTGTTAATTGAACTTATTATTGTCATGCACTTAACGCAAAAGTACGTAGTTAGACCGACAAAAATGTCACACTTCATGGTTTATATCATTAATTAGTTATCAGTATATATAATTTATCTTCGTGTCGCTATATTGATTTACATAATTTTGTATCTATTGATAATCAAAGAGGAGATAATTCTATTTCTTTAAATCTTCAGTACATATGGGATCGAGGAGAGAGTAAAAGGTGTAATGAGAATCAAATACACACAATGTTTTCCCCCATGCCTAAGAGTATTTCTTTTCTTTTCTTTTCTTTTTTTCAATGTAAAAGTTTCTCGGGAAGATACTAAATTGGTCGGTCGACTGACGCTAATTGTATTTGCTAGCCCAAAAAATATATAAAATATTTATATTTATATGTATAACACACACGCACACATATATATATCCAGTTATTATTTTTTGGGCGGCTAACAATATATATTTTTGAAGTTTCTCCGTGGCACTTTTTTAGTCGTTAGAAGAAAGTATTTAGGTAAACATCATCATTTTTACCTACTTAAAATCAAAATTGCACTTAACTTTGCTTCTTTATATAAAATCCCAATAGAATTTGAGTAATAATAATTTCGTTTTGAAATAAAAATAAAAGTTCTTGTCAAATGCATAACGTGATAACGCACCTAACTAACTAGTCAAGTCTTAATTTCCATAAACGTTAAACAAAATGCCTACCCACTAATACTGAATTTCCAATTGTCTATATTGATTGGACCCACTATTAAAAAGGTCCAACTTTGTTCTTTATAAAATATTGTTAAATACATCTTAATCAAGTGCTAATCCAAAAGACAAAAACCTTTTTTAAAAAATATTTTTTTTACTAGAATAATATTTTCATTTGTGGCTGGTTCAAGGGATTAGATGAGTTATTCTGGTATAATTTTTAAAATATTTTATCTTACGTCTAATTAAAAGTATAAGCTAAAATCGATATTATTTTGGATATAGCTAAGGTGGAGTTTATTATTCAGGTTATAATCCTGATTATAATCAGAAAATTATAATCGTGGGATATCATAGTTTTGAACGAGACGATCTGTTATTGTGAGAAATAGTGGAATAGATGTGACACGGTTTAATTCTTTATTCATAAATTTAGATAAAGATATATTAATCGATATAGTCATTCTAAAATTACTAAAATAGGTAAGTGAAAAAAAATCAAACGGCTTAGGTTTGTCAGCTAAACCTAATTAGCAACCTAACTGTCCTATATTAAGGGTTTCCACATTGGTTTAGTCCTAATTATTTGACTTCTAAAATGGATAAAACTCGTTTTACCATTTTTTTTAACCGTCAATGACTCAATGTAAAAATTTGACAAATAATCCCATGTATATATATATATTTTTTTTCTTGTGATGAAAAATGTATATATTTTTTTTCCTTTTTGTTATGAATAATTTATTACACCATTTTAAATTAGCATACCGTTATTTCATGTTCTCCTATTTAGTGTTCTCATTAGATAAATATTTCTCAAAACATGAAACGTAAGTCACACTCAAATTTAATTGAAAATAAAATATACAGCGAGTTATTCCCTTCTGAATCAAATAAATTAATCTAAAACTTTCAAGATTGGATTTATTTTCAGTAAATAAAGCAAAAATTTAACTATTAGAGTTGTTTGATTGGGAAACAAATTATCACAAAATTAATTATCCTGGAACTAAATATTATCTCACCATCTCATAAGGATAAAAATAATCTTACAATCCCAAAATAATTAATCTTAAAATATTAGTTATTTAATTTCAGAATTAATTAAACAAGGGCAGAAGCATCTTTACACATCCTTCGTGGGATGGTGGTGTATGAATCAAGCTTGAAAATGACACGCTATTTATACCTTAGATTACAAGTAGTATTAAAAACCATATCGTAATCTAATCGTTTTCTTGAAAATATTTAAATAACGTAACTAATAAAAGTTAAAAACTCAGAAAGCCTTTTTGTAGTTTGTTAAATTTCGTACACTACTTTCTACTTGGGATTCGTCTCATTTTCTAATTCTCATATATCATATCATTTCTGTTCAGACTTTTTCTCTTTACAAAAAGGCAAAAATCAGCAAACTGTGAAACTGAAAGGTGTTTGTTTCTTCAGTTCTTTTTCAACTTCCCTTTGAGTTCTCTTTAATTCAAGGTATACCTCCTTTGTTTTTTTTTACTCTGTTTTATATGGTTTATTATTTATTTATCTTGAAATATAATGTATATTTAATTTTGTGTGAAGGTTATAGTTTCAGAGAGTTTAAAGTTTGCTTCTTTTTTGTTTTCTTGAAAATGGTTTTTTTGTTTGTTAATTATTTCTTCTTTTCCTATTTGTTGTGAAAACTTGAAGTCAACAAGTTTAAAGGTCTGTGGAGAATGAATGAAAGAAAAGATGGGTTAATCAGAAATATTTGCCAAATTTTTGTATCAATGTGTTTAATTTTTTCTGTCTAAAGAGATTGAATTTGATTTTATATTTTGCTATTATCAAAATATGATCTTTTATTGTCAGTAAATTATAAAAAAGACAAATTTGGCATGTGGAGAAGATATGAGCTATTGGGTGTTGCTTTAACTTGAGAATGATAGGATATAGCAGAGTAAGGCTGTTGGTAGTCATGAAATTTAAAGATCATATGTTTTTAAGAATGACGACGGTTGTGGCCCCGTGGTCAATGAGGTGGATTGAGAAATATACATTTAGGTTCAAATCCCAACAGAAGAAAAAATAGTAGGTGATTTCTTTCCATCTGTCTGAAACTAGGTGGATAGAGTTACCGGATATCGTGCTGGTGGGAGGTAGCAGGTATCTCATGGAATTAGTTGAGGTGCGCGCAAACTGGCCCGGACACCACAATTATCACAAAAATAAAAAGAGGTCATGAGATGTAAAATGAGATGATTAATAGTTGTGGGATTCTGAAGCAAATAGTTGTAAAATGAGATGATAATGGTAGGATACTCCTACTGAATGGTTTTAGTTAGTATATTAACTAGTATGATGTTAATAGGTAATCATGGAAATACAATTTTCTGGAGTGAATGGTGTTGTAAAATGCTTATTCTTCTTGATTTCTTGATTGAATTCATTATGTTTCGACCTTACTCGATTCTTGGTGAAATATTCCTTTCATAGTCTTTCTTTTGGCGCTTAATAGGACCTTCAGGGTTATTATATCTTAGATGACATCAACAGATTGTAAGAATCATTGGTATTTCGATATTCTTTCCCTGCGACCTATTTCTTCTCACGTGTGCTTGTGCTTGTGTTGCTGAGGAAGGAACGAGATCAAGAGGGGTGGGGGGATAGAGTGTTTTGTATACTGAGCTCAATGGACGATAATCGTTAGTTCTAATAGGAATCTGGCTCATTAATTTTACTTGAAGTTTATATAGGAGATAAAGTTCAACTAACATCAGAAGGCAAGCATGCAGTTCATGTTACTTGAGATTATGAACAATTATTGCAAACATATGATATCAGAGTTTTCTATATTTGTTGTCTTAACATCGGTAAAAATACGGAATTCTAACAGGGCTTATCTGGAAAAAAAAGAAAAAGAAAAAGAAAAAACAGATAATCATCCCTAGCTTTCTATTCTCATTTCAGGAGTAAGGAAGGGTTTTGAATAATGTTCTTCTTTCACTTGTATTAACGTGTGTAGATTGAGTTTTGCTATGAGTAAGTGTTAATTGTTCTGTATTTCAATTTTCCAGGTCAAAGCAGGGAAATTGTTTTGAAGTTGGATGTGTGCTTAAGCCTTTTTTGAAAATCTTGGCCCTTCATATCCAGTTAAAACTCGAAACTTTCTGGAATTATGCATGTCTGGTCCTGGGGCCACTGTTGATGATATTGAAAGAACAGTAACTTTATCGGATAGGACGAAATCACTTGACGCCATTCATGATAATAACTACATTACAAAATTGACAAATGGTGAAGTTTGTCTTGCTTCTGAAACCACCAACTTTAGAGTTGGGGAGCTCTTATTACCAAATGGGGAGTCCTACTCTGGGTCCCTGCTGGGAAACATACCCGAGGGTTCCGGAAAGTATATTTGGTCCGATGGTTGTCAGTATGAGGGTGAGTGGAGACACGGGATGAGGCATGGGCATGGGAAACTAGAATTTCCTTCCGGTGCTGTTTACGATGGTGAATTTTCAGGTGGTTATATGCATGGTGAGGGGACGTATATTGGACCTGATAAAGTGACCTATAGGGGACGCTGGCGGTTGAACCTTAAACATGGTTTAGGATATCAAATGTATCCAAATGGAGATATTTTTGAAGGATCGTGGATTCAGGGAACACCAGAAGGACCGGGTAAGTATACATGGGCTAACGGGAATGTCTACTTTGGAAACATGAAAGGAGGGAAAATATCGGGGAAAGGAACTCTCACTTGGATCAATGGCGATTCGTATGAAGGGAGCTGGTTAAATGGTACAATGCATGGCGTCGGTGTGTATACATGGAGTGAAGGTAGCTGTTATATTGGTACATGGACACATAGTCTAAAGGATGGAAAAGGAACATTTTATCCTAGTGGTAGCAGGCTTACGGCTGGTCAAGAATTGTACCTTAATGCTTTGAGGAAACGAGGATTATTGCCGGATATGAGAAAACAAAATCAAGTCTCTCATATCCATCATGCTGCTTCAGTTGATATGGGAAATGTCAAATTAGTTAGTGGTAACCAAGGATCATATGATAAGCGTCCAGAGAGAAACCTGTTAAATTTCGAGCAGTCTCGGCCTACAAATGTTGCTCTCGAAAGGCGATGGAGTCTTGAAGTAGCCATTGAGAAAGTTATTGGACATGATTTAGATGGAGACATGGAGGACGATATGAGTGCTCCAATTTTGGAAAGAGAATACATGCAAGGTGTCCTAATCAGTGAGGTTGTCTTGAATGATCGGTTTTCACCACCATCCGGAAGAGCCAGAAGGAGGCAAAGGAAACTTGCAAGGGAATTGAAGAGACCAGGTGAAGCGATCATAAAAGGACACAGGAGTTATGATTTAATGCTCAGTCTTCAACTTGGGATCAGGTGCATTACTTGTGATTGCTGACGACCTTATTGCTTGTGTTTGTTGTAATATGTTTCCCTTGCCCCTCTCCCCCCCTCCCCAAAAAAATCTTATTTGCAGATTATCTCACTTATGCTGGTCTTTCTTGGGTCTAAATTTTCTATTGGTTCCTTGAAACTACATATTGTGTTATTATTGTATAGATCTTACATGCTATTTTGCTAGACTTAATGAATTTGGGAAGCTGCTTTAGGTATGGGTTATTTTCTCTAGATAAAAAGCAAAGAAAGAAGGCTGGAGAAGGGGTTGCATCAGCATCAAATCTTTAGCTAATAATCACGTGTTTCTCGAGTGTTTGCATGTGCATATAGAAGAATAATGGAAACTTATCCTATAAGTCTTACTTTTCTTTGTGTCACCATACATAGATTGAGGACTAGAATGTCTCTGGATATCATAGGAAGTCAAAGGAAGTTATCATCTTCTAGACGTCATCTATTCATAGAACTTTGATTTAGAAATATTTGCTCAAAGTTCTATAGAACCGTTCAATAGTTTTGTGTAAGTTAATGTGTTCATAGGAAGAAAGCATGAAACATCAATTGGATGATTTAGGTTCTTCTTGGGCTATTCAGATGGAAGTCTACAAAGTAGTCTCTAACTTTCAAAGGGCGGAGAAAGGTAATAACCAAAAAACTTGGCAAATACTCTGATGATTTTCCGTCCCAACCATTCTTTTATCTTTAGAGCTTCGGTGCTAACAACTACTAAACATTTCGTCAGGTTTGCAGAAGCACTACTTAGGCAGATAATCAATGACATAAATAAAGGGGAAGGGTTAGAGATAACTGAAAGGCAAATCTGAAGTTAGAAAATCCCTGAACTAAGTGGAGGTAGTATCAAACTTAGCATCTTACACAACCTACTCTGCTAATTTCTTGAATTACTCCTGAAGTGGAAATAGCATTGGATGTGAGGAACTAGTGTGCAAATATAGTAACTCTTTTTTCCCATGAAACTAACCATCGAGATGGTTTTATTTGCTCCTTTTATCTTATATCAAAAATATGACCAGATACACAGTGGGAAAAATTACACCTATACAAAGACGAGAAATACGGGCTTCAGATTTTGGTCCGCGTGCTAGCTTTTGGATGTATTTTCCTAAAGAAGGATCACAATTGACACCTACACATCAGTCCGAAGATTTCAAGTGGAAAGATTATTGCCCAATGGTCTTCAGGTTGGTGGTTTGGAATCTTTTCTCTGACAATGGTTGATAAACTCTAAGCAGCTCTTATATTTATTGGTATAAGCTTCATGCACATTGGGTTTTTCTTTTTTGTCGGCTAGATGTGGTTTCATTATGCATCCTTATAAAAAAAATGTGGTTTCATTATGCATGTTCCTTTTGTGCTTATCTTTTTTTTTTTTCCTTTAGATATGTTAATGGCATGTTCTTCTGCTGAACTAATATATTAGATCTCCCAACTCTCTTTAAAGTTTGTCCATTGGGTGTACATCTGTAAGTAGTGGCTTTATCTTCTGTGACCTTCTCAGTTCTGACTCCCCTTTTCTATTCGTAAAGGAAAAAACTCTAGTTTGTACATTGGTAATTGAGTTCTCATTGATGCTGATTATTCAGTGATGTGGCAAAGGAGAGAGGTAGTGGCTTTGAATCTAGACTGTTCCCATTAAGAGGAACACCGTCACCAACTGAGCTTATCCCTTGTGTCCTTTTCCTTGATGCTATTTCTTGGTGTTTTCTCACAGTTTCACACTAGTCTATTAGGGTTCTGGATTTGCTACACGCATATATAGCAACTGAAATGAGTTTCATTGTTGTTATATTCAACGCATATATAGCAACTGAAATGAGTTCCCTTGTTGTTATATTCTTAGCGGAAGCTGTATAACTAAGTCCTCGATATGGTTTTATTCCATTCATCGTATGCCAGACTTAGATGTTTTTTTGTTAAAGTAGAGTAGCTTCTGTGTGTCCCTTCTGTAGATGCTTTTTCTTGTTAATGTTGATGTATTATTAGAAGTCCAAGCTAGCTTTTTAGACTTTTTTGATTTGCTACATACATATTTAGGAACTAAAATGGCTTTATCTTCTTGTAGGAATCTGAGGGAGATGTTTAAGATTGATGCTGCTGATTATATGATGTCAATTTGTGGAAATGATGCACTTAGAGAGCTTTCTTCTCCTGGGAAAAGCGGCAGTGTGTTTTTCCTGTCTCAAGATGACCGTTTCATGATTAAGACATTACGTAAATCTGAAGTTAAGGTGTGTAATCTCGACTCAAACCTATCAGTTGATATACGTAAATCTGAGGTTACAGTTGTAAGGCTCATACTTGTGTAAACAGCTCTTTTTTTTTTATGTCAAACTAGATTTTGAAGAGCCTATGTAGATATCTCTTTTAATGCTTAGCCTGTAACTGTTTCATTGGAGTTCCTTTTACATTTAAAGTTGGGTATGAAAAGGGAACATGATGACCATTGATTTCACGTGTAGGTTTTGCTGCAGATGCTTCCGAATTATCATCGTCATGTCAGGACACATGAGAATACTCTCATCACTAAGTTTTTTGGACTTCATAGGATAAAGCCTTCCAGTGGACAAAAGGTAATATACTTGTAAATATAATAATTGTATCTTGCATATAAAAAAAATTGTACTGTATTATGTCCATATACTTGTGTTAATATTGCGTTAACAATAAATTTTAAAAAGAAAACTTCTATTTTGTTGCGGCTCACAAAAGCTGTTCGGATTCTACTTGCTCAACAACTCTTTTTTTTTAAAAAAGGAAATTGATGTGGTAAAACCCCTGCCAAATTTTCCCTGCCTGGGAGTCAACAGTGGACCTTTCCCACTTTGCTCCATTGTTACTTGAACTCCCAACCACTTTTTGTTAGTGGAGCACTCTTGTAACCGGAAAAACCTCGCTTGTCTTGCTCTACAATTCATATGGGTTTAGAGGCAAGTAGTTCCAAAGGTTATATTGAATGTTAATGTAGCTTCTTCTGTTCCAATAAAGTATGTATTTCTTCTTCTTTCATCACCATTGAAAGTGCTTTGTGCCACCTATCAGAAAGGCCCTCACCCATCTCTCTGACGTTGGAGAGCAGCTAAATAATGAGGTTCTGCATCTGCTTCTAAAAATAATAAGATGTCAAATCAAGTATATGATAACATAAAATAGTATTCATTTGTTTTAGCTTTAATTGTTTGAGGGGAAAACTTTCATTTAAGAGGTCAAGTTGCACTAAAGGGTTTTCACCTTATGGTCAATGAACTTTAGTGGAGACAAAAAAAATACTAGGTGATCTTTTCCCATTAGTTTAAGCCTGGTGAACTTAGTTGCTCGGTATCAGTGCTGGTATAAGGTAGTAGGTATCCGCTCTCTCTACGGTTTTGCTTGAACTTCTCAAGCTCGGGTGTATATGCAATTATTAAGGCAAGGTGCTATTGTACCAGTGGTGGAGTGGCTTGAGTCAAATTGTCTGTCTAGAGAGGGTGTAGCGATAACCAAAGTGTGAATTAGTCATGGTACGCGCAAACCGACCCGAACATTAGCTGTTACTAGAAGAAAAAAGGAAGAGGTCAAGCTTTCTGGAATTAACCATTAAGGAAAGAAGGGCAGGTTTATTAATTTGAGGATCACGTAATGATAATAGAAAACATTTGAAGATGAACTAATAAGGGGCGTGGAGAGGAATTAATTTGTGGATTAGGAGTGATGTGTTGTTTGAAGAAACTTTCAGAGAAGATAAGACTTATATATACATAGGACTTATACTTTTGTAACATTGGTTTTTGCAGTTCCGCTTTGTAGTAATGGGAAATATGTTTTGTACGGAGTTGAGAATCCACCGAAGATTTGATCTTAAAGGTTCTTCACTAGGACGATCTGCAGACAAAGTTGAAATTGATGAGAACACAATACTTAAGGATCTAGATTTGAACTACTGCTTTTATCTAGAGCCTTCTTGGCGCGAAGCTTTATTAAGGTGAGTGACTTCTAACTAAATATTCCTCATTTTCTCTAATATACATACATTTTTTATTTTTCAGTTGCTGTTCTAACTTAATAATGTAGTAATATCCATGGCTTACCAGCCACTATGTAACGCTGATAGCCTATAAAGCTTCTGTTCACAGTAGTGTATTTTCTTATGGTAGGGCTTGTTACTTGTTTTTATTTTAAAAATCTTTTGGATGTTCTGACAAAATGTGACCCTTAAATTTGGTATGCACTTTTAGCTTTAATCATTTTACTCAAAAATATCTTGTATAATTAATTTTCTTGTGATTCAACTTTGGCCGAACATGCTAAATCGACCAAAGTAATGATGAGCCAATTAGTATTTTGTCCTTAGCATTATATTTTAGAAATGGGTAAATAACATTGATGTTAAAACCGGGACTAAGAAAGTGCTGTGATTGCATCCAAAAAGAGCAGAAGAAAAGGGAACTGTTAAGTAAATTTCTGATTAAAAGCATTTTCGGACTTGCAATTTGACACCATGAAAGAGTAGATACTTTTAAAGTAGGCCACCTGCTTCAGTATCTTTTCCAATTGTAAATCTGGTGAAGTGAATCCTTGACATAACCGGTAAAGTTGTTATATGACCGGGAGGTCACAAGTTCGAGCCGCGGAAACAGCCTCTTTCAGAAATGCAGAGTAAGGTTGCGTATATAATAGACCCTTGTGGTCCGGCCCTTGCCCGGACACGCATTGCAGAAGCTTAGAAGCACCGGGTTGCCCTTTAGACTGTAAATCTGGTCTTGAATAAAGTTTGCTCTATTTCATGGCAAACCTTAAATGGTTTTTTTTCTTCCTTTTTCAACTTCGTCTTGACATACATGTGTTTGTTTGTACAGGCAGATCGAAATTGACAGTAAATTTTTGGTGGAACAGCACATAATGGATTACAGCCTCTTGTTAGGTGTTCATTATAGAGCACCTCAACACCTACAATCTCTCATCTCCTGCAGTGGACGCACCACCGTGGATGGCTTAGAAATTGTTGCAGAGGAAGGTTTGTCTCTGAATATGAAAATTAATAATAATATGCACCTGAATTTACACGAACTACTTATTTAAGGCTTGCCACTGGGACAAAACAAAACTATGACCTGATAGCTGGTGGTTATTCTGTTTATCTGGTCCGTAGTTTATACAAATCTCGTCATATATTTATAGGTAGAGTATTTTGTTTATACACTAGCTGGAAACATGTACAACTATAATACCAATACACAGAAGGATATATGATTCCATTATGCTCGGCTTGAGGTTAAGTGCACTTTAAGGGGTCGTTTGGTTTGAAGACAAGTTATGCTGGGATTAGTTATGCTAGGATTAGTTATCCTGATATTGTTTCTTATTTACTGTTTGGTATGTTGTGTTAATCCTGGGATTAACAGTATTACTGCTTTATCCTGAAATTACTATTCCACTATCTGGCAGGTATAAGTTGGTACTATTTTTAATCCTGGAATAACTTATCCCAAGATTAGTAAACAAACAAGGGATAAGACAGTACTAAATTTTTATCCCAGGATAATTTTTAGTTATCCATCATACCAAACGACCCCTACTAAGTGACTAATAAGCGCAGGGTTCACTCTCCTGATATATTAATGATGACTTTGGAGTTTGGACAGTTAAATCCTTAAAATGGAGAATAACTAGCCATTGTTGCTTCAAACTTGTACTGGTGACACCTTATCATGCCCGATATGTGTGGAAAGAATGGATTCCTGAAGATTTATCGATCTTTCTTTTTGTTTTATCACTGTTTCTATAAACTATTGTTTTGTTCTACTACTACAGAGTCTCTGGAGGATGAAATATCACCCCAGGGCCTTGTTTTGGTCCCACGCGGAAGTGATGATAGCGTGGTTGTGGGTCCTCATGTCAGGGGCAGCCGATTACGAGCGTCATCAGCTACAGGCGATGCGGAAGTGGACCTCCTCCTCCCGGGGACAGCAAGGTAACTTTTCACCAGGCTTGACATTGGTATTTTCCTAATCCAAGTTGATGCGGAGTTGACTTTTTCGTGTTTGGATCAATTGTACATTCCTAAATTCTTTTATTCTTTGCCTCTCAAGCAGACTCCAGATTCAGCTTGGCGTGAATATGCCAGCAAGGGCGGAATATATACCGAAAGAAGGTCAGACGCAGGTTTTTCACGAAGTATATGATGTTGTGTTATACCTTGGGATAATTGACATATTGCAAGACTACAATATAAGTAAGAAGTTAGAACACGCATACAAATCGATTCAGTTTGATTCTGTGTCCATTTCTGCTGTGGACCCAACATTTTACTCTCAGCGGTTCTTAGAGTTCATTCGGAAGGTCTTTCCTACACATGCAGTGGCAACATAGAAGAGTTTGAACAGTTTCTTTTTACCATTAGCATGAGGATCTTTGTAGCCTTTCCCAAAGGGTGGCAGTGGCAGAGGATACAGCTCTTAGTTTTGTATTTATTGACTGTATATGCAATGTGGATCACAGCTCTTCTTGTTCATAGCAATGCATTTCAGATTTTTCTTCAATTTCTATTATTTTTGACAGCTTTCTAGCATCGTGTGATCTACAGTGCTTTATATTTCCATGTTCAAGATATGTTCCAAGTATTAAAGTGCAAATTAACTTGGTACAAATGGTTACATGATTGTATTTCTGGGTGAAGCCTAGAAGTCGGATCAAGGCGGAAAAAGAAAATGAGACACTAAATTTGATCATCTCCATCGATAATTTTCAATTATTATTTGTCGAAAACTCGTGCTTAGGAGTTTGGAATACCTAAAACCATTGATTTTTTTAGTTCTTTGAATTAGGCTGGCGTATAGGTATTCTCGTAAGCAGAATCCTAGAAAAAATAGCAGTGACCACTGTCAAATTATTTCAAAGTCCAATAGAAATGCTTGGGTACACGAATAAGCTCTCAGCTGAAATCTAGTTCCAAGGGGTTGAGGTCAATTTCTTATTGTTACTTTTATGTGCTGTTCTATTACCACTTGACTCTGCATTTGCTAAATCCACCCAATTCAGTCTTCATATATAATGAATGACCTGATGCCAAGATTAAAGAAGTTCTGTAACAGATTACTTTCTTTTGATGCAGCATACAAACAGCATTAAGGTACTATGTTTTAAAGCCGGTATTCTATTACATCTATCTCCAAAGACTTCCAAGGTAGACGAATCAGCTAAAATATAGAATATTTTCGGGCAACATATCATGATTTTGTTAGGGCCTAAACAGCATCTGACCCTTAATACAACTGAGCTACAGACTTCGAAATTACCAAAAAAATGAACATGACTGCTACATAATTTGGCTTCAGCTCATCAACCCATGTTGGGTGGTGGAGGTGGTGGGCGCATTCCTTGTCCTTGCATCTGTTGGCCTGGAAAACCTTGTGGAGGCATCATCGGAGGTCTCCCCATGTGTCCACCTGGAGTGAAATTAGCCATTGCGCCACCACCAACTGGAGGAGGTGGTGGGGCAGGTAAGTTACCTCCAGGTGGCATAGGTCTTGGTCCGTTGCCCATAGGGGGAGGGGGTGGAGGCATAGACCCAGGGGCAGATGGTGGCCCTCTGGGTGGATTCGGAGCTCCAGGGGGAAGACCATGTGGTGGTGGTGGGGGCGGCGGTGGAGCTTGGGGTGGTGGAGGTAGAGGCCTGGATGGGGCACCAGGTGCTGTAGTCCCGTTTGCTGCGGGTGCAGGTGGTGGTTTGTTGGTCTCTGGTGGCTTAGTTTTGAAGTATAATTGCAACTGAAATAGGTTCACCCAGAAAAGAGTTAAGAGGTTTTACCATTAAGAAATAAGTAAATTTTGAAAAGCCTGTTAAGTAGGTGCCTTACAAGTTTGTAATTTAAAATGTGAGAAGACTTACAGTGAACATTTTCGAGTCTGGATCCCAATGCGAAAAGAACTTGGGAGTTGATTTGTCAATCTCAGTGCTTGGAACCTGAATAATGCAACGGAATCAGTTCCATGATCAAACAACCAGCAGTGGAAACACATCATGAAGGTGGGAAAGACTAGGTTCGGCTATAAGAAAAAGTTACCTTAAATGAAATGATCTCATATGGTTCAGCAGCGAACAGAAGAAACTGATATCTTTTGTCAAATGGTTGGATTTTCTGTCCAAAAGGAAAGAGATACAGAAGATTAATACCTAGTTAATCTTCAAAAGAAAAAAATTACTTATTCTTCCACATGTAAATCCAGAGATTAGGCAATTGAATAGCCCTCTGTTAGAAACAATAGAACCACTCAAGAAAAGGATATTTTGAGATACGAACCTGCTCGAAGGAGGACATGAATCGGTGCCTTGGCTTTATATTGTCTTCAATCTCAGGATATTCAATCTGCAAAACCAAAGACATGAAGCTATTAGTTTTTTTTTATGAAGTTTAGTTTAAAGTCATGAAACTATTAGCACGTACAAACTTCTATAAAGTCGGAAAAAGGGGAAATCTACAGAAAATGGACGGTAAATTTGGCCAGCAAAGACTCCTTTGGTACTTGACAAAATGCACATATAATATTGTAAACATGCATTTCTTGCAATCTGCACTTCTCTATGACAATTTGTACTTTGAGTATGTGATCAGAGGTTGGTGCACTATAATAGCCAAAAGAAAATAATGCAAGCAACCACAATTAGTCCAAGTATTACTACTCCCTCCTTTTCATTTTGTGTCTTATTTTCCTTTTTAGTCTATTTAAAAGAGAATGTCTCTTTCTGCACCCAATGATGTGACCTAGTGGTCAATGAAGTGGTTGTGAACCATGAGGTTTCAATTGAAATCACAGCGGAGGCAGAACACTAGGAGATTTCCTCCCATCTGTCTAAGCCTTGGTGGATAGAGTTAACTGGTACTTGTTGCGAGTGGGAGGTGGCAGATATCCCATGGAATTAGTCGAGGTGTGCGCAAGCTACCCCGAACACCACGGTTATTCAAAAAATTACCTCTTTCTATATTTAGTAATTTAATATTCAATGTTCCCATTTTACCTTTAGTGACACTTGACATGACATGTTTAATAATTAAGACCACAAGATTCCAACGGTATTTTTGGTATGTTATTCAAAAGCTTTTTTACATTCTTAAACTCCGTGATGGTCAAACTAAGACACATAAATGAAACTTATTTTGATTAGAAACCTACTGCTAGTCCAACAATTTAACCATATTCTAGCATTATGACATTTTTAGCTCACAACTTGGACAAGTCCTTCTGCTGCCTTATTTAACTGGTTCGCCTTCATACAACAATCGAGAAGCCATGCATTGCACCCAGATTATAGGACTTGGTCTCTATGTTATACTTGTTACACTAGCCTCCAAAGTTTTGAAAGACATGAGAGTTGCTTTTATTTTGTACTTCCTATTTTTTGGGCAAGCAACATACCAAAAATATGCAGCCCAGCTGTGTAACCCAGACACATTTTGTAGATATTAGGTAGACACCTCCTTTCTCAAATACCACAACTGCAGCTTGTGCATTGGTCTTTAACACAGATTCTTTTGAAAAAACAGACATCTTCGTTTGATAAGTTTCTCTCGTTTCTCATACCTCAGCAATCAATATGGTAGCTCACAAGCAGAAATCATCTAAACTCAAGAGCCAAGTTTGCTCTGAATGAGACTAGTACACGACTAGTCAAATCCATATCCTAACAAAGTAAAGCTATCCCAAAATACTCTCTTCATTTCAATTTATGTGTCCTAGTGAGCGCGGAGTTTAAGATTGTAAGGAAGACTTCTATCTTGTGGTCTTAAATTAAAGGTGTGTATAATATTCCAAAACTATTCTTTACATACTAGTCGTCCTACCTGCACGAAGCGCGGTCAATATTAAAAATATTAGTTTAATTAAATTGTGATCGGGCTTATTTGAACAAATTAGATCCTATTGCTTTAATAAATTTCAATTGTCATCTTATTTGTCAATGTGATATAACCAATAATAAAATCGCTATTAAAATAAAGGGGCTTACATAGTTATCGAATAACTTTTTTGTTCTATATTTTTCTTTATTATATTATCCAATATTTAGTACTTTTACATTGTTAATAGACATTTCTATTAGCATATTACTTTATTTAATATTTTTGTCTACTTGCATTCTTTTGGTAATATAAGAGAAGATATATATATTTTATTAATCTTCAAATATGTTTTATTTTAAATTTTATTCTATTTTTCTCAATAATATTATCTTAATTTCAATGAATAAAATATGTATTAAATTAAAGGGACTTATATAGTCATTGTATAACTTTTTTGTTATGTAGTTTTTCTTATATTATCCCATATTTAATATAATTGCGTTGTTAAAAGAAATTTTTATTAGCATATTACTTTGTTTAATATCTTTTTCTACTACATTCCTTTTGTAAAATAATAGAAGATATATATTTTATACCCTTGAAATATTTTTTTATTATAAATTTTATCTTATTGTTTATAATAATATTATCTAAATAATATTATCTCAGCAATCAATATGGTAGCTCACAAGCGGAATCATCCAAGTTCAAAAGCCAAGTTTGCTCTGAATGAGACTAGTACACGACTAGTCAAATCCATATCCTAACAAAGTAAGCTATCCCAAAATACTCTCTTCATTTCAATTTATGTGTCCTAGTGAGCACGGAGTTTAAGATTGTAAGGAAGACTTCTATCTTGTGGTCTTAAATTAAAGGTGTGTATAATATTCCAAAACTATTCTTTACATATTGTGGTCTTACATGCCATGTCATTTCTAAAAGGGAGTGTCATTAAGAGTAAAGTAGGAATGCTGGAATTAAAACCTTAAAATTATAGTAAGGTGACATTCTTTGACGAAAAAGAAAAATAAGACACAGAAATCGAAACAAAGGCAATATTAACTACGTAAAATTGCTACGGCTACTGTAGGAACCATCTGATATCCATCTAACCATAAAAACGTGTTCTCCAAAACACGAGCATGACAAGCTGATCAAATTTACATCGAGAAAACAAAAACAACAAAAGGCTTATTGATCCAACCGGTCTGTCCATTTCATAGCACGCGGCAATAGGGGGCCTAAATTACTTTAGTTGAACAACCATATGCTTCAAAAGCAAAGTACATTTTGTGGAGCTCGCTAGAATACATAGTCTATCAAAACCTCTTAATCAGGCTGAACAAATCAATGTAGATTTTCCGAACTCGACCTTTTAAACATATCATACAACAGCCTAACAAAATGAAATAGTAAAACTTTAATATACAATAAACTAAAATTATTGCAAAACTAAAGTCATTTTTCAACTTTTTTTGGATATACTAACCCCAACTACCCTCTCCCCAAAATCCCACTTCCCACGAGCCAAATGGTGGCTTTCCCACTTTGCCCCTCAATGACTCAAACCCCCAAACTCATGGTTGAAGGAGGAGAGCTACTTCCGCTAGGCTATCTCTCCCTTGTCTCATTTTGAACTTTCAAATGATAGTTCTGAAATTCTTCAATTCCACGGTGAAAAAGATTTGACTTCCACCACATGTAAGAGATAATGCTATGCTATTTGAACAAGCAGGAATTTCTGAATGAACATGAACCCTTGACAGAAAAAAATGATGAACAGTAGCCTTAAACATGTTGTCAAAGGCGGAAAGCGCAAAAAAGCTCTAAAGTTGTTGGGGCTTTAAGTACAAAGCTAAAATAAAGCGTGGGAAGAATGGCGCAAATAGAGAAAATATACAAATATGTACATGTAGTACAAGACTAATAACTATAAGCAAGAATAAAAAATACACGGACAAGGTAGTTGAAATATTTTTACAATAAAGTGAAATATCAATTTTTTGGTGTGTCTTTACGGGATTATGCTCATTGGCAAGGAAAAGTATGCTTTGGAGCTTTGATGACGACATTGAAGCGCCCACCAAGCGAGCCAAAGCGCTGAACATTTTTTGTGCCTCGCTTCAGAGCTTAAGCGCGCGCTTTAAGCGCGTGTCAACATTGGCCTTAAATTGGTAGCAGATGCATTGTTGAAAGTAAAAGAGACAGAAATGAAAAATCTAACCTGGAATAGAAGAGATCGTTGTTTCGTCTCTGGATCAAATTGCTTGGTCACCCGGTAGCCAGGCCTACCAATTTTAACTGCAGATCCAACCCCGTTAAAAAAATAAGCATATGACACTCAAGAATTAAGGAAAGTAGCTAATCAGTCATCCACAAAATATATCAATTTCTCAACATGAAAGATAGTCAAACTATGATAAATCATCATGGCATTAATTTATTTGCACCTAGGTAGGGGTGGGCATTCGGTACTTCGGTTCGGTATTTAAGAATTTCGGTTCGGTATTTCGGT
>MDKI01086228.1:0-26098 GCA_005239505.1 Nicotiana paniculata
GACTCAGATATATAATTTACATAAAGCTCCCTTCGATCGCGAATCATACCTGCGACTCGAGTGTTGACCAGACTCGAGTGCTGACTCATATATATATAATAACATAAATATATATATATATATATACACATATATATATACCGGACTTATCAATAAGCTTAGTAGGGGCTATACTTGTAACAAAGGTCTATTCACTGGAATTTCAGAGGCAACTATCTACCGTTTTAGCATACTAGTTCAGAGATAATAAGCATACTGTTTCAAAGATGATAAACAACTCAAAGTTTGGATAAAGATACACATAAGGCACGTAATGGCATGCTCGTGAGCCCTAAAGCTACCCGACATGATAAAATAGTCGCTACGTACGGACTCCCGTCATGTGGTACGCACGTAGCCCCCAAAACAATTACACGCATCATAAATAACACCTATGGGGACAATTCCCTCTTACAAGGTTAGAAAGGAGACTCACCTCGTGTAGAATCTACCCCCTCGGACCAAGGATGCGCCCGAATCTCCGAACTCTACACCCGAGGATTCACAACTAGCCAAATACGGTATAATAACATCAATGCATGCTAGAAATAGGGAAATTATCCTAATTTTTCCATAATTCAACATTCTTGAGAAATTCCCAAAATCCAACCCCGGGCCCCCACGCTCGGATTCCAATAATTCTTGAAGGGAACACTCACCCAAAATATACGATTCTTACTTGATTTCATAGCCAATTCACAGAAAAATTCTCGAATTATCACACGTTCTAGGTTACTACCCAAATTCTTGTTTATGTAGTTAATTAAGCTAGAAATCCATGCATGAAGCTAATTTTCGAGTAAACTTTACTTACCTTAGAAGACCAGGTCGTTAGCCCCTTGAAAATGGAGGAAATTGCCCAAGGAAGAAGAAAGGAATGAGAAAAATGAGTTTAAAACCCGTACATAAAACACATTGCCTGGACAGTGATTTCGCACCTGCGGCTTGGGGACCGCACCTGTGGTCTCGTTCCTGCGAGAGAAATCTCGCTCCTGCGGAAATGGATTGGGGAGCCAGGGCCCGCACCTGCGGAGTGGAGACCGCACCTGCGGCTCCGCTCCTGCGGAATATTGTCCGCACCTGCGATAATTTGCCAGGCCACTGGGGGATCGCACCTGCGATGCTGGGGACCGTAGGAGCGGTCCCGCACCTGCGACTGGGAAACCGCACCTGCGGTCACACCAGAACAGGTGCACCAGCAGCTATGTTTTTGCTGGTTTTTAGCCCTGTTAGGTGCCGGGAAGCACCTGGGCCCACCCGAGCCCTAGTCCAAATATACCAACGGGTCCCAAATCTTGATACATACTCGCTCGAGCCTTCAGAACATCCAAAACAACGCTAAAACTCGAAATTAAACTCCCAAACCCCTAAGAACCAAACTTAGGAACTTTAAGTTTTCCATACTTCGCTCACAACGCGCCGAACCAACCTATTCAACTCGGAATGACACCAAATTTTGCAGGCAGGTCATAATTAACATAACAAAATTATTCCCGGTCTTGGAATTCCGTTCGGACCTCGATAACACAAAAACACGTCCCAAAAAAATGAGCTTAAGGAACTTCTTATTTCAATATTGGGCGCCGAAATTCCCCCGGGTCATTAGAAACCCAATCCGAACATACGCCCAGGTCCGAAATCATCACACGAAGCTACCGAAATCGACGAAACTTGATTCCGAGGTTGTTTACCAAAAATGTTGATCGAAGTCAAACATGACCTTAAAGGCCAACCTTAGGGAACCAATTGTTCCTATTGCACTCTAAACACCTCCGAATCCCGGACCACCAGTCACCGCAAGTTATAAATCATAAAATGCCGCTATGGAAAGTTTCATTTAGGGGAACGGGGTCCAATAACATAAAATGACCGGTCAGGTCGTTACATTCTCCACCTCTTAAACAAACGTTCGTCCTCGAACGGGTCTAGAATCATACTTGAAGTGCTGAATAAGTGTGGATATCTGCTCTGCATGTCCTCCTCAAACTCCCAGGTCGCCTCCTCAACTGGTTGGCCCCTCCACCGGACCTTTATGGCAGAAACTCTTCTGGACCTCAACTGGTGGTCCTGCCTATGAACAATAGCCACTGGCTCATCCTCGTAGCCCAACCTTTCATCCAACTGAATAGTGCTGAAATCGACCACATGAGAGAAGTCGGCGTGGTACCTCCGGAGCATGGATACATGAAAAACTGGGTGACTCCTGATAAGCTGGGAGGCAAGGCCAGCTCATAAGCAACCTCCCCAACTCGCCTCAACACCTCGAATGGACCTATAAACCTCGGGCTCAGCTTGCCCTTCTTCCCAAACCTCATAATACCCTTCATAGGCGAGACTTTCAACATGACCCTATCTCCCTCCATAAATGATACATCACGCGCCCTCTGATCCGCGTAACTCTTTTGTCTGGACTTGCTGTACGGAGCCTCTCCTGAATCAACTTCACTTTCTCCAAGGCACCCCTCACCAGGTCGGTGCCATATAACCTAGCCTTGCCAGGCTCAAACCACCCGATAAGAGAACGACATCACCGACCATACAAAGCCTCAAATGGTGCCATATCAATGCTGGACTGATAACTATTATTGTAAGCAAACTCGGCCAAAGGTAAGAACTGGTCCCATTGACCCCCGAAATCAATCATATGTGCCCTGAGCATTCCTCCAATATCTGAACTGTACGCTCTGACTGACCATCAGTCTGAGGGTGAAATGTTGTGCTGAGGTCTATCTGGGTGCCCATCTCACTGTGCAATGCTCTCCAGAAGTGTGAGGTGAACTGAGGACCTCGATCTAATATAATGGACACCGGCACACCATGCAACCGGACTATCTCCCGAATGTAGATCTGGGCCAACCTCTCAGATGTATAAGTAGTAGCCACCGGAATGAAATGCACCGATTTGGTCAATCTATCCACAATGACCCAAACCGCGTCAACCTTCCGCAAAGTCCGAGGCAACCCAACCACGAAGTCCATAGTGATGCGCTCCCATTTCCACTCAGGAATGGGCATCTGCTGAAGTAGGCCTCCTGGCCTCTGGTGCTCATACTTCACCTGCTGGCAATTAAGACACCTAGTCACATACTCCACAATGTCCTTCTTCATCCGCCTCCACCAGTAATGCTGCTTCAAGTCACGATACATCTTCGTAGCACCAGGATGAATAGAATACCGAGAACTGTGTGCCTCCTCTAGAATCCTCTCCCTCAGGCCATCAACATTAGGTACACATAAGCGGTCCTGAAGTATTAGAACACCATCCTCGCCAATAGCAACCTCCTTGGCCCTACCCTGAACCACTGTCTCCCGAAGCTCTCCTAAGCACGGATCATAGAACTGCTAGGCCATAATGTCTCCCAATAATGAAGACTGAGCAACCACATGTGCCAAAACTCGACGAGGCTCTGAAAGATCTAATCTCACCAGGCGATTGGCCAAGGACTGAATGCCAAAGGCTAGAGGTCTCTCATCCGCTGCACTATAATCCAAGCTACCCATACTCTCAGCCTTCTTGCTCAAAGCATCTGCCACCACGTTAGCCTTGCCCGGGTGATAAAGAATGGTGATATCCTAATCCTTCAACAACTCAAGCCATCTGCGCTGCCTCAAATTAAGATCCTTCTATTTGAATAAGTGTTGCAAGCTACGGTGGTCTGTATAAACCTCACAGGACACTCCATACAAATAGTGCCTCTAAATCTTAAGAGCATGAACAATCACCGCCAACTCCAAGTCGTGCACAGGGTAGTTCTTCTAATGAACCTTCAGCTGGCGTGAAGCATAAGCAATAACTCTCCCCTCCTGCATCAATACACACCCCCAAGCCAACGCGTGAAGCGTCGCAATATACCATGTACATCCCAGAACCGGATGGCAATACTAGAATTGGCGCTGAGGTCAATGCTGTCTTGAGCTTCTGAAAGCTCGCCTCACACTCGTCAGACCATCAAAATGGGGCATTCTTCTGAGTCAGTATAGTCAATGGAGATGCAATAGAAGAGAAACCCTCCACAGATCAGCGATAATAAACTGCTAGGCCCAAAAAGCTCCTGATCTCTGTATCTGAAGTAGGACGCAACCAACTCTGAACTGCCTCGATCTTCTGAGGATCAACCTTGATACCCTCTCCGGATACCACATGCCCCAAAAATGCCACGGAATCCGACCAAAACTCACACTTGGAGAACTTAGCATATAGCTTCTAGTCTCGCAAAGTCTGGAGCACAACTCTCAAATGCTGCTCGTGCTCCCCCAGGCTACGGGAGTAAATAAAAATGTCATCAATGAAGACAATGATGAATGAATCAATATACGGCCTAAACAACCTATTCGTCAAGTCCATGAATGTTGTTGGGACATTAGTCAAGCCAAATGACATCACCAAGAACTCATAGTGTCCATATCTCGTACGAAAAGCAGTCTTCGGAACATCTAAAGCCCGAATCCTCAACTGATGATACCATGATCTCAATTCAATCTTAGAAAACACACGAGCACCCTGCAACTGGTCAAAAAAATCATCGATGAACGGCAAGGGATACTTGTTCTTAATGGTGACCTTGTTCAACTGGCGGTAATCAATCCACATTCGCATAGACCCATCCTTTTTCTTCACAAATAAAAAATGGGGCACCCCACGGCGATACACTCGATTTGATGAACCCCTTACCTAACAACTCCTCAAGTTGCTCCTTCAACTCCTTCAACTCTTTCGGGCCATACGATATGGAGGAATGGATATAGGCTGGGTGCCTGGAGCTCAATCAATGCAGAAGTCAATATCACGGCCCGGAGGCATGACCGGAAGATCCAAAGGAAATACATCAGCATACTCTCGAACAACTGGCACGGAATCAATCATCGGAGACTCGGTGGTGGTGTCCCGCACATAAGAAAAATAGGCTAGACAACCCTTCTCGACCATATGTTGAGCCTTCAAGAATGAAATAACCCGGCTGGCTGTGCTAACTGAAGAACCCCTCCACTCCAGCCTAGGTGACTCAGGCATGGCTAAAGTAACTGTCTTGGCATGGAAATCAAGCACGGCACGATAAGGAGATAGCCAATACATGCCTAGAATAACCTCAAAATCAACCATGTCGATCAATAAAGGTCAGCTCTGGTCTTGAACTCACAGAAGGTGATTACACAAGACGGATACACCCGGTCTAACACCATAGAGTCGCCCACATGAGTGGACACATATACAGGAGATCCCAAAGACTCTCGAAAGACATCCAGAAAACGAGCAAATAGGGCTGAAACATATGAATAAGTGGATCCTGGATCAAACAATAATGAAGCCTTTCTACCGCATACTGAGATAATACATGTGATCATGGTGTCTGAGGCCACTGCATCTGATCTGGCCGAAATAGCATAAAACCTGGCTGGAGCACCTGAAGACTGAGCCCCACACGAGTGAACAGGAGCTGCCTGATCTCCCCCCGACTGGACTCCACCTTTAGGACGACCCCTGCCGACCTGTCCCCCACCTCTAGGTGGCTGGACTGCTGGTGCTGAACTCATAGGCTGATAACCCTGTTGTACTGCCTTGCCTCAAAACCAGGGCCAAGCCCTCTTCACATGGCCCAGGTCCCCGCACTCGTAACATCTCACAAGTGACATATCCTGCTGACCAGAAGAAGAAGAATCCTGAATGGCCGGAGGGCGATGAGAGCCCTCAGGCATAGCACTGAAATAAGGATCGAAGGATCTCTGATGACTGGAATAACCACTGGGAGAACTCTGAATAACTGGAGGACGATAGGAGCGCTCTGGCATGGCAATGAACTGGGGCCTAACTGGGACACCTCAGGGAGGTAGTGGAGGTGCTGCTTATGAAGGCCTGTTGGACCGACCGCCTCCAAGCTGACCCCTGCCCCTAGCTGGAGCACCCCTGAAATCACTTGTAAATCTGGCCCTCTTGTCCTGCTGACCCTGCTCCTTGCTCCTCAATCGGTATACCTCAATCCGTCGAGCTATCTCGACCACAAGCTGGTACGGGGTACCCATCTCTACCTCTCTGGCCATAGAGGTCCTAATACCTGGATGTAAGCCTGCCACAAACCGCCGCACCCTCTTGGCATCAATGGGCAATATCATAAGGGCATGGCGGGACAGCTCTGAAAATCTCGCCTCATAATCATTCACGGACATCTGCCCATGCTCTAACCGCTCAAACTGACCCCGAAGCTCCTCCCTCTCAGAAGGTGGAATGTATCTGTCTAGAAATAGCTGAGTAAACTGACCCCAGGTGACAGGAGGAGAATTTGCTGGTCTGCTGAGAATGTATGACTGCCACCAGCAGCGAGTTCTACCCTCTAGCTAAAATGTAGTGAAGTCTACCCCATGCGACTCCAAGATCCTCATGTTGTGCAGTCTATCCCTGCACCTGTCGATGAAATCCTGGGCATCCTCACCCCGCTCACCCCCGAAGACTGGAGGGTGAAGTCGGGTCCATCTATCTAGCATCTTATGCTGGTCGCCATCCACAGCTGGTTTGGGCTCTGGTGCTGCCGCTACCGGCTGGGTACCATCCACGGGCAGTGTACCCGGTGTGGGATGTAATGCTGCTGTCGGTCCTGCGGCCTGGGCAGTAGGGGTCTGGGCTCCCCCTCCTGCCTGTGAAGTGGCAGGATCTGCTGGAAATAAACTAGCCTGGGACATGGCGTCCATAAATCTCATCATACGGCCCATGATTTCCTGGGAGTTTGGCTCCGTCATAAAATCTACGGGTGCTGGGTCTGCTGGAGGCACCTCATCCTGCTCCTCTAGTATAGGGTCCTCTGGTGGTGGCACCGGTGTAGTTCTGTGACGCCCTCGTCCCCTACCACGGGCAGGTGCCCTACCCCTGCCCCTACCACGACCTCTAGCGGCGGGGGTAGCAGCCTCTCCCGGATCAGGAACATGAGATGCACGTGTCCTCACCATCTGTAAGAGAATAGAAGAATGAATTTAGTAAATCATCGACTGCACGACAGAATTAGAACAAATAGAGGTTTCCTAACACTCCGTAGCCTCATGAAGATAAGTACAGACATCTCCGTACCGATCCGCAAGACACTACTGCGTTCGCCCGTGACTCGTGAGACTTACGTGAACCTAGTGCTCTGATACCACATTGTCACGACCCAAGATTCCACGCAGGTCCTGATGGCGCCCAACACCGGGGTCAGGCAAGCCAACGGTTGCTTACTAGTGAAGTTTTCCTTATTAACGTACCAACCCCACATGTTTCCCAAAGTTTTACACCTAACTTATTTAAAATAGAAGCGGAAGCGTTTATCAATTTAAATACATACAGCCAAAATGAGCGTGATCCAATACACACACACATATATATATATACAGTACCAAAAATAGAATCTACTAAGTGTGTGCCAGGAACTAGTATCACAAGTCAGTAGGCGACTAGTAGAATATACAGAAGATGATACAAGAGGTACTGCTGTCTGAAAGGATATAGACAGAAGTAGACAAAAGATAACTCAATAGCATAGCTGGGAATCGCCAAGGGAGGCAGCTCACCGTGGAGTTAGGTCTGTAATACGTAAAGCTCCGGTCGGATAACTAGAAACACCAGCCCCAGAACATGTACAGTTAAGTACAAAGTGCAGCATGAGTACATAAATATATATACGTACCCAGTGAGTATCCCGCCTAACCTCGAAGAGGTAGTGACGAGAAGTTGGCATGACACTCACTAAGGTCCCACAGTATAAATCAACAGAATGTAATAAAAACAGTAGGCATGTAAGGCAGTGAAGCAACAAGTATATATGTAAGATATTGAAATCCAGGAAGAATATTGAGGATAAATAAAACAATTACCACTTCACCTTTTCCCAAATATCCGTCAGATCATTTTCATGAAATTTAATAACAAATAAAGCATACGCATGCAGGATGAGGACAACCGGTCTGAGCCGTAAGGAAATATCTAGACACGAAATCCTATATATATATATATATATATAGTTAACACAAAGCTCCCCTCGATCGCGAATCATACCTGTGACTCGAGTGCTGACTCACATATATATAATAACATACAGCTCCCCTCAATCGCAAATCATAAATGCGACTCGACTGCTGACTCAGATATATAATTTACATAAAGCTCCCCTCAATCGCGAATCATACCTGCGACTCGAGTGCTGTCTCAGATATATAATTTACATAAAGCTCCCCTCGATCGCGAATCATACCTGCGACTCGAGTGCTGTCTCAGATATATAATTTACATAAAGCTCCCCTCGATCGCGAATCATACCTGCGACTCGAGTGCTGACTCAGATATATAATTATCATAAAGCTCCCCTCGATCGCAAATCGTACCTGCGACTCGAGTGCGGACTCATATATATATATAATAACATAAATATTTATAAAAATATATACACCGGACTTATCAATAAGCTTAGTAGGGGCTATACTTGTAACAAAGGTCTATTCACTGGAATTTCAGAGGCAACTCTCTACCGTTTTAGCATACTAGTTCAGAGATAATAAGCATACTGGTTCAAAGATGATTAACAACTCAAAGTTTGGCTAAAGATACACATAAGGCACGTAATGGCATGCTCATGAGCACTAAAGCTATCTGACATGATAAAATAGTCGCTACGTACGGACTCCCGTCACGTGGTAAGCACGTAGCCCCCAAAACAATTACACGCAGCATATATAACACCTATGGGGACAATTTCCTCTTACAAGGTTAGAAAGGAGACACACCTCGTGTAGAATCTACCCCCTCGGACCAAGGATGCGCCCGAATCTCCGAACTCTACACCCGAGGACTCGCAACTAGCCAAATATGGTATAATAACATCAATGCATGCTAAAAATAGGGAAATTATCCTAATTTTTCCATAGTTCAACATTCTTGAGAAATTCCCAAAATCCAACCCCGGGCCCCACGATCGGATTCCAATAATTCTCGAAGGGAACACTCACCCAAATCCTAAGGATCATTAATATACGATTCTTACTTGATTTCATAGCCAATTCACAGAAAAATTCCCGAATTATCACACGTTCTAGGTTACTACCCAAATTCTTGATTTTTGCACTAACTTATGCAGTTAATAAGCTAGAAATCCATGCATGAATCTAATTTTCGAGTAAACTTTACTTACCTTAGAAGACCAGGTCGTTAGCCCCTTGAAAATGGAGGAAATCGCCCAAGTAAGAAGAAAGGAATGAGAAAAATGAGTTTAAAACCTGTATATGAGACACACTGCCTGGATAGTGATTTCGCACCTGCGGTCTCGCGCCTGCGAGAGAAATCTCGCTCCTGCGGAAATGGACAAGGGAGCCTGGGCCCGCACATGCGGAGTGGAGACCGCACCTGCGGCTCCGCTCCTGCGGAATATTGTCCGCACTAGTGATAATTGGCCAGCCCACTGGGGGATCGCACTTGCGATGCTGGGGACCGCAGGAGCGGTCCCGCACCTGCGACTGGGAAACCGCACCTGTGGTCACACCAGAACAGGTGCACCAGCAGCTATGTTTTTGCTAGTTTTTATCCCCGTTAGGTGCCGGGAGGCACCTGGGCCCACTCGAGCCCTAGTCCAAATATACCAACGGATCCCAAATCTTGATACAGACTCGCTCGAGCCTTCGGAACACCCAAAACAACAGTAAAACTCTAAATCACACTCCCAAACCCCTAAGAACCAAACTTAGGAACTTTAAGTTTTCTAGACTTCGCTCACAATGCGCCGAACCGACCTATACAACTCGGAATGACACTAAATGCAGGCAGGTCATAATTAACATAACGGAACTATTCCCGGTCTCGGAATTCCGTTCAGACCTCGATAACACAAAAACACATCCCAAACCAAAATATGAACTTAAGGAACTTCTTATTTCAATATTGGGCGTCGAAATGCCCCCGGGTCATCAGAAACCCAATCCGAACATACGCCTAGGTCCGAAATCATCACACGAAGCTACCGAAACTGACAAAACTCGATTCCGAGGTCGTTTACCAAAACTGTTGACCGAAGTCAAACTTGGCCTTAAAGGCCAACCTTAGTGAACGAATTGTTCCTATTTCACTCTAAACACCTCCGAATCCCGGACCACCAGTCCCCACAAGTCATAAATCATAAAATGCCGCTATGGGAAGTTTCATTTAGGAGAACAGGGTCCGATAACGCAAAATGACCATTTGGGTCGTTACAGTTACTTACCTCAACACCGGCTAAAATCCTAGCCCTCAATGCTTCTGCCTCTAGACTCGGCCTCTGATTGCTCTAAATCTACCAAAAATCAGATTTACATCATTTTGGAGGGGCTCCTATTGGCCCGAGCGCTATATCAAGCCAACAAAGGCATGATCAGAGTATCGCTGCGGTGTGGAGTTCGATCTCATAACTGTATCAATAACAAGATCTCGGCCTCACTCAGTCATCACTCTCTAGTCTCATTTACATGGGCTCACAGATGCATGAACTAGCCCGAAACAATGACTGAGGCATGAAATGATATGCTATGACAGGACTGAGTATACAAAATCAATTAAACACATAAGGAGACAGCAATATACGACCACTCGGGTCTCAGCATTATCGGCGTGAAGCCCTAGCATTTGATTTAGCACGATTTCTAGCATGTTCACATTTACCACGTCAATAAAAGTACGCATATCAATCCAAAATAGCTACTAGACGGTGCCATGGGATGAACCAGTCCACAAATCACTCGGTGCACGCCCGCACGCCCGTCACTTGGCATATGCATCACCTAAATTATAATCATATAGCATATATTTCAGGGTTTCGAACCCTCAGAACCAAGTTTGGAAACGTTACTTACCTCAAAACCGTAAAATCCTAGCCCTCAATGCCTTTGCCTCTAGACTCGGCCTATGATTGCTCCAAATCTACAAAAAATCAGATTTACATCATTAATATATGCTAAGGAACGAAGCCCACTCGAAAATTATTAAATTCAACCAAAAATCTCGAAATTGGCCAAACCTGAACCTCGGGCCCACGTCTTGGAATTCGATAAAAATAACAAAACTGGAATCCTTACACTCTCACGAGTTCATATATACCAAATACACCAAAATTCGACAACAAATGGCCACTCAATTTCTCAAATCAAGGTCTAGAACTTCAAGCCCTAATCCCCTAATTTCCACTCTATTTCTCAAATTAAATGATGAAAATCAAGACTAAATCATGAAAATTAACCCAAATGTGAGTGAAGAATACTTACCCCAATTACTCCACTGAAAATCTCCTCAAATTTCACCTTCTCCCGAGCTCTCTAATGGGTTTTTGAAAATATGGACTAAACCCTCGTTTTGAACTTAAACATTCTGCCCAGATAAGCCTCCACTGCGATCGCGGAAATAGCCTCGCGATCGCGAAGCACAAACCAGCATCCCTGTATTTGAACCTTACGCGAGCGCATAAACACACACGCGATCACGGATATCAACCTCTCACAACAACGCGAACGCGCCAAATTCTACGCGATCGCGTAGAGTAATTCATTCATCACACTGCCGCTCTAAATCCTTCTACGCAAACGAGACCTCAACCACGCGTTCTCTATGCACAACTCTGTAAAACTACGCGATTGCAGTCGTGATCGCGACCCTAACCATGAGACCGCGTAGAACAAACTTACCTCTGCCCCAAAATAAGCCTACGCGATCACGAATGGACTCCTGCGATCGCGTACAAGGAAACCAGAAACAGTTGATACCAGATTTCAGCAGTTGCCAACCAAATTCTAAGTCTGATAACCACCCGAAACTCATCTGAGGCCCTCGGGACCTCATCCAAACATACCATCACATCCCATAACATCATTCAAATTTAGTCGAGCCTTAGAATCACTCAAAGCAACATCCGAATACCGAATTCAAGCCTAAGAATTTCTAAACTTCCGAAATTCGCGAAAGATGCCGAATCCACCCAAAACACGTTCAATTGACCTGAAAATTTGCACACACATCCTACTACGAACCTGTTCCAACTTCCGAAATTCCATTCCGACCCCGATAGCCTATTTTCCACTGCCACCAAAAATCGCCAAAAACTCAATTTCGCCATTTCAATCATAATTCTACTCCGGACATCGAAACCACATTCCGAACATATTCCTAAGTCCCAAATCACCTAACGAAGCTATCTGGGCTATAATCCACATTCCGAGGTCGTTTACCTAATAGTCAACTTCCGGTTGACTCTTCTAACCATAAGGCCAACTTAAGAGACTAAGTGTCTCTTTTCTCACCACGACCACTCCGAACCTGAACCAACCGACCCCACACATCATAAATAGGCTAAGAAACACATGACAAAGCATAAACAGGGGAAAAGTGGCAGATCTCACGGAATGACCGGCTGAGTCGTTACATTCTTTCCCTCTTAAACAAACGTCCGTCCTCGAACGGGTCTAGAAACATACCTGGAGTCTCAAATAGGTGAGGATATATGCTCCGAATCTCCTGCTTGGTTTCCCAGGTGGCCTCCTCCACTGGCTGTCCTCTCCATTGTAACTTCACTGAAGCTATATCCTTAGAATACAACCTTCTGACGTGACGACCCAAAATATCCACTGGCTCTACCTCATAAGACACATCACCCTCTAGCTGAACTGAGCTGAAGTCCAAGACATTCGACGGGTCACCAACATACTTCCGGAACATGGAAAATGAAACACCGGATGGACGCTCGATAAGCTGGGTGGCAAAGCAAGTCTATAAGCCACATCTCCAACCCTCTGAAGCACTTCAAAAGGCCCAATGAACCGGGGACTCAACTTGCCCCTCTTCCCGAACCGCATAACACCCTTCATGGGTGACACCTTCAGTAGCACCATCTCCCCAACCATGAAAGACACATCCCGGACCTTCCAGTACGCATAATTGTTCTGCCTAGACTGCGTCGTGCGAAGCCGCTCCTGAATCAACTTCACCTTATCCAACGCATTATGTACCAAGTCTGTGCCCAATAGCCTAGTCTCACCCGGTTCGAACTAACCAACCGGAGATCTATACCTCCAACCATATAAAGCCTCGTACGGAGCCATCTGGATACTCAACTGATAGCTATTATTATATGCAAACTCCGTGAGTGGCAGAAACTGGTCCCATGAACCCCCCGAAATCAATGACACAAGAACGCAACATGTCCTCCAGGATCTGAATCGTGCGCTCTGACTGCCCGTCCGTCCGTATGAAGATGAAATGTTGTGCTCAACTCGACCTGAGTACCCAACTCTCTCTGCACGACCCTCAAAAATTGAGATATGAACTGAGTACCTTTATCAGAAATGATAGAAACTGGAACACCGTGCAACTGGACAATCTCCCTGATATAAATCTCAGCTAACCGCTCTGAAGAATAAGTAGTACCAACATGAATGAAGTGCGCGGACTTGGTCAACCGATCCACAATGACCCATATAGTATCGAACCTCCTCGAAGTCCATGGGAACCCAACTACAAAGTCCATGGTGATTCGCTCCCACTTCCACTCTGGAATATCCAACCTCTGATGCAACCCACCTGGCCTCTAGTGCTCATACTTGACCTGTTGGCAGTTGAGACATCGGGCTACAAACTCAACAATATCCTTCTTCATCTGTCTCCACCAATAATGCTGTCTCAGATCCTGATACATCTTCACGACACCCTGATGGATGGAATACCGCGAGCTATGGGCCTCAGCTAGAATCAACTCTCGAAACCCATCCACATTGGGCACACAAATCTGACCCTGCATTCTCATGACCTCATCATCTCCAATAACTATATCCCTGGCATCACCTCGTCGGGCCTGTCCTGAAGAACGAGCAAGTGTGGGTCATCATACTGGCGCTCTCTGATCCGGTCATAAAGGGAATGCCTGGAAGCTACATGAGCTAATACCTGACGGGGCTCTGATAGATCCAATCTCACCAACTGGCCTGCTAAGGCCTGAACATCAAGCGGTAATGGTCTCTCTACTTCTGGAAGATATGCTAGAATCTCCAAACTCTCTACTCTGTGACTCAAGGCATCGACCACTACATTAGCCTTCCTTGGATGGTAGAAAATAGTGATATCATAGTCCTTGAGAAGCTCCAACCATATCCTCTGATGCAAATTCAGATCCTTTTGCTTAAACAGATGCTGTAGACTACGGTGGTCAGTAAAAACCTCACAATGCACCTCATACAAATAATAACGCCAAATCTTCAAGGTGTGAACAATGGGTGCTAGTTCGAGGTCATGCACTGGGTAGTTCTTCTCATGAGTCTTCAACTGACACGAGGCGTAGGCAATCATCCTACCCTCCTGCATCAAAACACAACCAATGTCTATCCTCGAGGCATCACAATATACTGTATGAGAACCTGAAGCTGATGGCAATACTAACACTGGAGCTGATGAAAATGCAGCTTTAAGCTTCTGAAAGCTCTTCTCACACTCTTATGACCACCTGAACGGAGCACCCTTCTGGTTCAATCTGGTCAAGGGCAAAGCAATAGAAGAAAAACCCTCCACAAAGCCATGGTAATATGCCGCCAAACTGAGGAAGCTCCTAATCACTGTAGCTGAGGACGGTCTTGGCCAACTCTGCACCGCCTCTATCTTCTTTGGATCAACCTGAATACCCTCACTGGAAAATACGTGCCCCAAGAAAGCTACTGAGCCAAGCCAAAACTCACACTTGGAGAACTTTGCATAAAGCTTCTCCTCCCTCAATCTTTGTAAAACAACTACCAAATGATGAGCGTTCTCCTCCTGGCTACGAGAATATACCAGGATGTCATCAATGAACACAATAACAAAAGAATCCAAGTACGGCTGAAACACGTTGTTCATCAAATGCATGAACGCTACTGGGGCACTGGCCAGCCCAAAAGACATCACCATATACTCCTAGTGATCATAACAAGTCCTGAAAGATGTCTTGGGAATACCAGAATCCTAAATCTTAAGATGATGATACCCGGATCTCAAATCAATCTTAGAGAACACTCTGGCTCCCTGAAGCTGGTCAGACAGATCATCAATACGAGGTACAGGATACTTATTCTTGATTGTAACCATGTTCAACTTCCTGTAGTCAATACACGTCCTCATGGAACCATCTTTCTTCTTTACAAATAGCACTGGTGCACCCCAAGGTGACACACTAGGCCGAATGAACCTCTTATCTAGGTGATCCTAAAGCTGCTCTTTCAATTCCTTCAACTCCGCTGGTGCCATATGATATGGTGGAATAGAAATAGGCTGAGTGCCCAACACCAAATCAATACCAAAATCAATATCCTTGTCAGGTGGCATACCTGGCAGGTCAGCAGGAAACATGTCTGGAAAATCACCGACCACAGGGACAGAATCAATAGTGGAAGTCTCAACACTGACATCCCTCACAAAAGCCAAATACGATAAATACCCTTTTTATACCATACGCCGGGCCCTCAGGTATGAAATCACCCGACTAGGAATATACTCAATGGAACCTCTCCACTCGACTCTCGAAGATCCTGGCATCGCTAAGGTCACGGTCTTAGCATGACAATCAAGAACAGCATGACACAGAGATAGCCAATCCATGCCCAATATCACATCAAAGTCAACCATGCTAAGCAATAACAGATCCACTCGGGTCTCCAAACACCCAATAGATATCACACATGATCGATACACATGGTCCACAAAAATATCGCCCACCGGGGTCGAGACATGAACATATGTAACTAATGACTCACGAGGCATATCCAGAAAATGAGCAAAGTATGATGAAACATAAGAATATGTGGAACCTGGATCAAATAAGACCGAAGCATCTCGGTGACATACTAAAACAATCCTTGTAATCACTGCATCTAAGGCCATAGCATCTGGTCTGGCTGGAAGTGCATAAAATCGAGCCTGACCTCCACCTGATCAACCTCCCCATCTAGGG
This sequence comes from Nicotiana paniculata, assembly GCA_005239505.1. Taxonomy (NCBI): domain Eukaryota; kingdom Viridiplantae; phylum Streptophyta; class Magnoliopsida; order Solanales; family Solanaceae; genus Nicotiana; species Nicotiana paniculata. The sequence goes on from MDKI01086228.1 coordinate 15,978, forward strand.
CGGCCCCTAGCTGACTGGCCCTCACCCCTAGCTGCCTGGGCGGGTGGTGAAGTAATTGGTGCTGAAGCTGAAGGCTGGCTCCTCTGCTGGAATGAACCACCTGAAAGGCGGGGACAAAACCTCTTGATATGACCCGGATCACCATACTCAAAGAAACCCCTCTCAGAAAATGACGGTGGGGATTGAAGGCAACCCCTAGAACCAGAATAACCACTAGAAGAACCATGCACCGAGGAATCCTGAACTGATGGTGGCCGAGATGAACTCTAGGCTGGAAGAGCACTGAATGAGGAACGGCCTGGATGAGAGCTGCGGGGACCATGCCCCGATGATGCACCACTGTAGGATGGGCGGACTAGCTGAGGAGGCCTAAATGAACGGCCTCTGCTGTGTTGAGACTGACCTCCTGAATGAACACCACCAAAACCACTAGACCCTCGAGGCCTCTTGGCCTCCCTCTCGACTCGCTCCTGGTGGCGAACCGACTCAATATCTCTAGCAATGTCAACCATCTCCTCAAAAGAAGCACTAGATACCCTCTCCCTGGTCAGGAAAATCCGAAGCTAATAAATGAGGCCATCAACGAACCTCCTAATCCTCTCCATATCCGTGGGAACTAGCCAAATAGCATGACGGGCGAACTTGGAGAACCTAATCTCATACTGTGTCACGGTCATGTCCCCCTGACGAAACTGCTCGAACTCCCTGCACTGCTCCTCCCTGTGAGACTGCGGTATATATTTCTCCAGGAAAAGAATGGAGAACTGACGCCAGGTAAGGGGCGTTGCATCAACAGGTCTACGCCTCTCATAGGCCTCCCACCAAGTGAGTGCAGCTCCTGAGAACTCGAAGGTAGTAAATGGGACCCTACTGGCCTCCAATATCCTTGCTGTGCGAAGAATCCTCTAACACTTGTCTAAGAAGCCCTAGGCATTCTCGCCCTCAGTACCACTGAAAGTCGGAGGCTGAAGTCTACTAAATCTCTCCAACCTGCGTTGCTCATCGTCTGCCAAAGCTGGGACCACAAAATACTAGGTCGGGGCAAACGGTTGGGTTGGAGCCGCTCCCGGTGTCTGAAGCTCCTAGGTAACCTGCTTAGGTGTCCCGGCAACTGGAGTCTGAGTGCCTCCCCCGGCCTGAGAAGTAGCGGTAGTAGTAGACATAGCGACTGCCTGTGCAAGACTGGTGCACACCGTCAAAATCTGAGCTAGGGTCTCCTGAAGACCCGGAATCACAATAGGCACTGTCGGTGCCTGAGTCGGTCCCGCTGGAACATCTGCGGTAGGGATCTGATCCTGAACAATAAGAGGGTCCACAGGTACTGCCCCGGCTACTGCACGGGCTGCACCCCTCCCTCTGCCATGGCCTCGACCGCGGCCTCGACCTTTCGCTGGTCTAGCTGGTGTCTGGTCACCCTGATCAGTAGCGCAAGTCCTCACCGTCTGTGAGAGAATGAAAACAATAGAAGTTTAGTTCCAGGAATCAACAGATTCGCACGACAGAATTCAGGAATGTGAGATTTTTCCTAAGGGTTCTGTAGCCTCTCAAAGATAAGTACAGACGTCTCCATACTGATCTGCAAGACTCTACTAAACTTGCTCATGAATGGCGAGATCTGTATAACCTAGGGCTCTGATACCAACTTGTCACGTCCTCGAAATACCCAGTCGTGATGGCACCTATCGTGGAATCAGGCAAGCCACACGTTCCATTTGTTAACAGGTATTTTCAGAAAATCCATTATATTTGCAGCAAAAGTCTCATATTTATAAAGAATTAAGAGTTTAATCATCATTGAATAACATAAGTAAGAGAAAACCCGAACCCAGATCTAGTGTCACCGAGTCATGAGCTACTACATAGAATATCAAAATACAATACCGACATAAAGTTGTCTGAAATAAATAAATAAGACAGGTAGATAGAGAAGGAGATAATCGAGGCTGCGATCGCCAGCTTCTACCTCGATGCCTCCAAAGGAACTCTGACATCCGCTCCACAACCACTACCGTGTCCCGATGTACCTGGATCTACACACAAGGTGCTGAGGGTAACATGAGTACACCAACGCAAAATTAATGAACCCAAACTACAGGCTGAGAGGTAGTGACGGACTAAACCTCAAAAATCGTAACGAAAACGGTACACAAAAAATAGGCGTGCTCAAAGTTTCAACAGATAATGAAAACTAAATATGATCGATATGATAAGTAATCCAATTATATCTCAGTACTCTACATGCCAATGTATTAACAGTGTGGAAATGCACATAGTGCTCACAACTCTCACACAGAAGTCCACTCAGTACTGTATATGGCTCTCAGGCCCAGGGAAAATCCATCTCGGAATATGCATAAACACCGGTGACCGTAGTCACTCAGTACTGAGGAAAAGACCAATCCAACCCCCACAGAGAAGATCCATCTCCGGAATACAACACTCGGACAAGATCCATGTCCAGGGACGATCCATCCCTCACATTTCATCAACTTCGAACAAGATCCATGTCCAGGGAAAATCCATCCCTCAATATCCATGCGCTCACTAGGGGTGTAAATACTCCGGCGGGGATCCTATTGGCCCAAGCGCTATATCAAGCCAACGAAGGCATGATCAGAGTATCACTGCGGTGTACAGTCCGATCTCATAACTGTCTCAATAACAAGCTCTCGGCCTCACTCAGTCATCACTCTCCAGTCTCGCTCACATGGGCTCACATATGCATGAACTAGCCCAAAACAATGATAAATATATAAAATCAACAATTACCGAGACTGAGGCATGAAATGATATGCTATGGCAGGAATAATTATACAAAATCAATTAAACACATAAGGAGACAGCAATATAGGACCACTCGGGTCTCAGCACTTTCGGCGTGAAGCCCTAGCATTTGACTTAGCATGATTTCTAGCATGTTCACATTTACCACGTCAATAAAAGTACGCATATCAATCCAAAATAGCTACTAGACGGTGCCATGGGATGAACCAGTCCACAAATCACTCGGTGCACGCCCGCACGCCCGTCACTTGGCATGTGCGTCACCTAAATTATAATCATATAGCATATATTTCAGGGTTTCTAACCCTCAGAACCAAGTTTGGAAACGTTACTTACCTCAAAACCGGCTAAAACCCTAGCCCTCAATGCCTTTGCCTCTAGACTCGACCTCTGATTGCTCCAAATCTACAAAAAATCAGATTTACATCATTAATATATGCTAAGGAACGAGGCCACTCGAAAATTATCAAAGTCAACCAAAAATCCCGAAATTGGCCAAACCCGACCCTCGGGCCCACGTCTCAAAATTCGATAAAAATTACAAAACTGGAACACTCTCACGAGTTCATACATACCAAATATACCAAAATCCGACAACAAATGGCCCCTCAATTCCTCAAATCAAGGTCTAGAACTTCAAGCCCTAATCCCCCAATTTCCACTCTAATTTCTCAAATTAAATGATGAAAATCAAGACTAAATCATGGAAATTAACCCAAATGTGAGTGAAGAATACTTACTCCACTGAAAACCTCCTCAAATTCTCCCGTGCTCTCTAATGGGCTTTTTAAAATATGGACTAAACCCTTGTTTTGAACTTAAACATTCTTCCCAGATAAGCCTCCACTGCGATCGCGGAAATAGCCTCGCGATCGCGATGCACAAACCAGCCTCTTCTCATTTGAAACTTACGTGATCGTAGAAACACACACGCGATCTCGGATAGCACCCTCTCGCAACAACACGAACGTGTCCAACTCTACGCGATCGTGTAGAGTAATTCCTTCATCACACCGCCGCTCCAAATCCTTTTACGCGAACTCGACCTCAGCCTCGCGTTCGCGATGCACAACTCTGCAAAACTACGCGATCGCGACCTTAACCCTGCGACCGCATGGAACAAACTTACCTTTGCACCAAAATAAGCCTACGTGATCGCAAATGGACTCCTACGATCGCGTACAAGGAAACCAAAAACAGTTAATACCAGATTTCAGTAGTTGCTAACCAAATACTAAGTCCGATAACAACTCGAAACTCATCCGAGGCCCTCAGGACCTCATCCAAACATACCATCACATCCCATAACATCATTCAAACTTATTCCAGCCTTAGAATCACTCAAAGCAACATCCGAATACAAAATTAACCCCGAATTCAATCCTAAGGATTTCTAAACTTCTGAAATTCACCAAAGATGCCGAATCCACCCAAAACACGTCTGATTGACCTAAAAATTTGTACACACATCCAAAATGATACTACGAACCTGTTCCAACTTCCTAAATTCTATTTCGACCCCGATAGACTATTTTCCACTACCGACCGGAAATCGCCAAAAACTCAATTTCGCCATTTCAAGCCTAATTCTACTCCGGACATCAAAACTATATTTTGAACACACTCCTATGTCCCAAATCACCTAAAGAAACTATTCGGAGCTATAAAATCCACATTCCGAGGTCGCTTACCTAATAGTCAACTTCCGGTTGACTCTTCTAACCATAAGGCCAACTTAAGAAACTAAGTGTCTCTTTTCTCACCACGACCACTCCGAACCCAAACCAACTGACCCTACACATTATATATAGGCTAAGAAACACATGAAAAAGCATAAACAGGGAAAACGAGGCAGATCTCACAAAATGATAGGCCGGGTCGTTACATTAAGAGATATTCAGCGATTTATGAGCCTTAGGGCAATGTGGTTCTATGCTAGGGTCTCGCGTGGTGATTTATGGTTGAGGATTTTGGTACTATGTCAAGGACAAGAATCAATTAGAAGGTAACTCAAAAGGAACTCGGAAGAATAGGACAGCTTGGTAGCATATTGGATCGGCAGGATAATGAGTAAGATCGGTTCTTTGGGTGCTTATGATGTGGTAAGGTTCTACGTGTGATTCGTGGAAATGCTACTGACGGTATAGTTTTGTGTAAATGGGATTCAGAGAGTTCTTGATGGTTTCTACCATGGTTAGAGATATGTATTTTCTACTGGCGTGAGGAGCATGTGATGTATAGTGATTTTCTCCTAGGGGGATCAAATGGAAAGTTCTTGACTAGTTGAGTACATAGTCATTTGTGACTCGGAGTGGATTATGAACTTCTCACATGTATAATAGTATGGCATGTTATATATGCGGTATGTTATGTAGGATTGAGATTTGCGTGTGTAGGGAAAAGGTTCAGTTCTGAAAGAAAGGCCATAAATTCTTAGGCAGCACAGACAGCTTCAGATGATCAGATAGATGATGTTACTTTTAGATATGGCTCGATGAAGGTATAAGTTTCAGAAGAGGCACTATGTTTTGCTTTACGGATACTTCATTGGTGTGGCGGTACTCTCCTTGTTTGGTCGGTTGCGGGTATTCAAATTTGGACTTGTAACACATACGGATTGTAGGGGCATCCCTCGTGGTATGATCGTGTATTGGGGAAGTATTAGATATTCAGGCGATAGAGGTGAGATCGGATATTGTGATTTGTGTGCTCTGAGGGTTTGGAGTCTGGGAACTCGAATGAGTAGATGATTTCATAGTTGAGGGCTGTAGAGACATAGCCAAGGTTAGTCAGAGGTTAGTCTCTGTTGTGATTCAGTCATTATGGACCTTCGGAGGGTCATTTGTCTATTGTGTATGACCGGATTGATTTGGGATTCCTTAGTAGGCCAATGGGGGTAGGTGTTTTCCACTGAGTCGCATTGATTGGCTCCGTAGTACTATTGTGAGGGGCATGCCAGTTAGTGGTTGTTGGGCTTATCTGTATTCTGGGATGATTTATGAGTTACTCTTCTCTGCTACGGGGAGCTGCGATTCGTTGGTTTTAGGCACACATGGTCTGGTTCTATTGTGGTCTTATTGCGGGATTTGAGTGAGGTAAGTAATTGGTTATTGCAGGATTCAGGCATATTGGTTATGTTCTTTCGAGTTCGTGTGGCATGGTATCGTCTGATTCTCTGTGGTTATGGTAATGCACTTTGAGTACTTGATGTCGAATTTCGCGTGGTTGTTGATTTTGAGCAAGGCAGAGCGAGGTATATAATATGGACCAACGCTTGGATGGGGTCGCGCATTGCAGCAAAGTTATGTTGAGATATGGTTCTTTTGTGTTGGATTCGTTCGTTTTGGTTCTGCAGTGTGTGAGGAGTTCATAGCATTGCGTTGTGATGATACCCGTTGATCTTGCGGGACGGTTCTCTAGTTTGATGTTATTTTTCCATGTTTGAGTACATCTGGAATGTTGCTTATTAGTGCACGGACTGCACAGTTGTGGCTTTAAGTTGTATTGATACGTCATGTCACTAGAGTGGTTGTGGTAGACGAGATGAGGTCGTCGGACCTAGAATGGGTACTTCCGGATCTGGTTGCGGTATATTTTGGAGGATATTGATGTTGATCGGTTGAGAGATTTTTCTATATTTCCTATTGAAGAGAGGGAGTTCCATCACTTGTTGATCTGACCAATCGTTATAGGTTTCTGTGTTTTCTTTCATCATTGGAAGTATATGAAGGTGTTAGAATGGGTCACTATTTGATAATATGGTTATTACCGGCATTGGGTTTCTTGAGCAACTGTTGTGATTAGAAATTGTCGCTATGAGCGTTTGAGTTATGTGGTATGGCATGTGATTTCAAATTGGGGTATGGATATGACTTGATTCAGCTTGTTCATACTTATACAGTGTGTAGATACGTGATTCTGATCTTACAGGAAAGTTCGGATGTGGAAATTGGATTCTAAGGCTTATGGGCTAGGTTGGATGGGAAGTTTCAAATGTGTTGTGTTATCAGATCTATACGGGACAGGGTGATGTGGGATCACCCCCGGGTATGTGTGTGGTAAGGTTATTCGGCGATATGATGGCCTTTGGAACAACTCTTGGCACGTTCGAGGACGAACGTATGTTTAAGTGGGGGAGGATGTAACGACCCGACCGGTCGTTTTGAGCATTTACCCTTCACTCGCCAGCTCTCGAGCATGACTAGCCCCGTATGATGTATTATGACTTATGTAAATCGTCGGATTTGGTTTTCAGGTTAATCGGAACAGATATGGAACAATGATTCTCAGCTTGAAGCTTTAAATTTGAAAGGTTTGACCAAGTTTTGACTTTTGAGTATTCGATCTCGGATTTGGATTTTTATGGCTCGAATAGCTTTGTTAGGTTATTTTGGAATTAGGAGCGTGATCGGAATGTAATTTGGAGGTCCGTGGTAGAATTAGGCTTGAATTGGTAAAATTGGAAATTTGGCGATTTCTGGTCGGCAGTGGAAAATTTGATATCGGGGTCGGAATGGAATTCTGGAAGTTGGAATAGGTTCGTAGGGTCAATTGTGATGTGTGTGAAAATTGTAGGTCATTCGGACATGGTTTGGGTGGTTTCGGCACCGTTGGCGAATTTCGGAAGTTTAGAAATCCTTAGGCTTGAATTCGGGGTTAATTTAGTGTTTTGGTGTTGTTTTAGGTGTTCCGAAGGTTTGACTAAGTTCGTGTATTGATATGTAGCCTATTGGTGTAACTGGTTGATGGTCCCAAGGGGCTCGGGATGATTTCGGATGGTTAACGAGAAGTTTGAAGTTGGAAAAATGCAGTTGGTGCTGCTTTTCTGGTGTGGCTGCACCAGCGGATTGGGAACTGCAGGTGCGAAATGGAGCGCAGGTGCGCAGAGTTCCGCAGGTGCGGTTTGGTCCCCGCATCTGCGATGACCGTAGGTGCGAAGGCCGGCAATTTAATGAAAAATCACAGAAGCGGATATGTTTCGCAGATGCGGAGGTCGCAGGTGCGCTATTTTGCCGCAAGTGCGGAAATGCCTGGGCAGAGAGTATAAATTAAACCCTTCGCGAATTTTTGACCATTTTTCACAATTTCAACTCGGTTTTTGGAGCTTTTGGAGGTTTTTGAAGAATGATTCAAGGGGAGACTCGTTGAGGTAAGGTTTTTGAACTTAATACTCGAATCTATGATGAATTTCAGTTGATTAAGCATGGAAATTGTAGTAATTAGGGGTGAAAATTGGGAAATTAGGGCTTGAAATTTGAGAGTTTAATTTGAGGAATTGAGGGGTCAAACGAGGTTGGATTTTGGTAAATTTGGTATGTATGTACTCGTGAGGGAATGAGGTTTTTATTTTTGTAATTTATGTTGAATTCCGAGACGTGGGCTCGGGGGTCGTGTTTGGCCAATTTCGGAATTTGTGATGTAATTTGATATTTTTGATGTGGGCTTTGTTCCTTCAGCATATATTAATGATATAATACTGCTTTTGGATAGATTCGGGGCGATTTGTGGCCGAGTCGAGCGGCAAGGGCATTTCAAAGTAGATTTTCGTCCGGTTTGAGGTAAGTAACGATTGTAAATCTAGACCTGAGGGTATGAAACCCCGGATTTTCATACTATTTCACTACAATGAGGTGACACACATGCTAGGTGACGGGCGTGATCCGTTAGGAATTGTGACTTGGTCTGTCCTGTGGCAACTATGGAGTTGCATATTTTGGTTAAACCTGTATAATTGCTATATGTTTTAGAAATGATTTTTTTAACTTGGGCTGAACGCCGTGTTTAGGGCCTTATGCCTGTACTATTTGGACCCTCAGGGGTATTTTACTACTATCCTCACACCGTTTTGATAGAATGCATATCCTCAGTCATGATCTGTACTTGTTTATCGTTTAGTTTTGTTCATCACTCTATTTTTAAATATATGAAAGTTGTTTTGGGATGAGTGTTCAGTCATGAGTGACTGTGAGGCTTGCCCGGAGGGCTATTTATGAGTGATATTTTGCCCTATGAGCTTGTTATGAGGTCACTATTTTTACTCTATTTTTATATTGAGCCTCTATTGAAACTGATGAAAAATGTTTTCATATGATTTCCATTAAAACTGAAGTTTTACGAGATATTTTGACTTGATTTACTGATTTGGCAATTGTTGTTTTCACGGAGACTTGTATGGTGAGCTTTATGTGATTTTACTGCTCGTCACTACACTCAGCCTTTATTTATGACTGTTACTTACTTAGTTGGCATACTCACGTTACTCCCTGCACCTTGTGTGCAGATTCAGGTGTCACAGAATGCTCGAGTGCGAGTTGATATATCATCAGATGTTGTCGGAGTTTAGTAAGGTAGCTGCATGGCGACCGCAGCCCTGCTCTTTTCCCTCCTATTCTTTCAGTAGATTATTTTATTAGACTTCTCTTGTATTTTGAGTAGACTACATCAAACTTGTATCATAGATGCTCATGACTAGTGACACTCGAGGTCGGGCCGTTGGTTTATATTTGTTTACTTTTTTACTTGTTTGAAATTGTTTAATGGAAGATCTATGATGAAAAAGGTTAGGAAAAAAAATGAATTATCAAAAAGAATTATTGTATGTTTTGAATAATTAATCGGCTAGCGTAGTACTGCGATATGCGCCATCACAACTGGGTAGTTTGGGTCGTGACACCAGGGCAGTCTGACAGGGGGAACTGATTAGAGAGGAACGAATCCTCAAACCTCGAGGGAACCTGTCCATGAACCTATTCCTCAGTAACAAAACCAGGAAGAAACATCAAAAGAAATTGACACTCCTATTGCAACATCCACGAAATTGGATTTGGATGAACCTGGTCCTCTGTTGATCAGAAGATGTATAGGGGAATGATTGGCTCTTTGTTATATCTCACTGCTAGAAGACCTGATATTATTTTTAGTGTAGTCCTTTGTGCTAGATTTTAGGCAAATCTAAAAGAGTCTAACTTGAAGGTTGTCAAGAGGATCCTGAGATACCTAAAAGGCACCACTGATCTTTGCCTATACTATCCAAAAGGTAGTACTTTTTGATTTAGTGGGATATATTGATGTTGATTATGCAGGTTTTCTTGTGGATAGAAAGAGCACTTCAAGCATTGCACAGTTTCTTGGCTCATGTCTTGTATCTTGGGCCACCAAAAAGCAGAACTCTATGTCTTTGTATACTATTGAAGCGGAGTGGTATCCCCATTTTTTTGATAACATTAGTGCAATTTGTATAACCAGAACCCAGTCCATCATAAAATAACTAAGCACATTGTCACACCTCCTTTTTTTTATACGCCCCAAAGGGGGTACGGGAGTTTTTCCACTTAAAG
>MDKI01242662.1:0-47477 GCA_005239505.1 Nicotiana paniculata
TGTTTATCCTATAGGATCATATCAGTACAATGCCCGGTAATCACTCCTCAGAAGAGGGGCTACACGTGGTATTAGTGCATCGAATATCATATCCATGTCTACCATTCCCACCCCTTAGTGGTTATTAAGCGAGTTTTCTTAACGACCTCTAGGCGTGCTGTTACTCGTCCCTTCTTAATGGTCCTGTAGGAGATTAGGACCTCTACCTATAGGCAGTTCTAGACAGACCCCTAAGGTTTAAAAGGAGAAAATACTAGGCGACAAGCAAGAACAAATAGGACTTTAGCAGATAAAAACAGGAAAGAAGCAATTAAGAGGCTCAGGTTTACCTCCACAAATATTGCATCTAAACAGCACGTCTCAAACACAAACAAGGGCAATATTATTAAGCAGGATCCTAAAACATGATGTCTAAGTAAATATCAAAACATAGAAGATATGCAGTTTCAATTTTATAAACCTAGAAGCAGGGGTCCTAATCAGTTTGCCTACTGATTTTAAGTCTGTTAACCATTAGGCAGTAAACACCAGAAAAAGGAAACAATTTTCCAGTTTTTAAAAAAGGTTGGTTACCTAAGGCTTGCCTAGGCATGTGGAAATGCACAATAATTACCAAAATTATTAAAAACAGTTTAGAAGTTGTTTTACCTAAAGCATGATGTTCTAAGTGTTGCAAAGACACATGGGTTATTACAAGTTTATCTAACACATGATAATCATATGTGAGACTGTCTTATGTCCCTTTTTCATGCATAAGTAGTTTAGCTAGGTGTGACTTAGTGATATCCTAAAACAGGGTATCTGGTACGAACATGATAAGATGCAAAATTCCTAAAAAAAACATGATTTCTAGATGCACAGAAAGTTACAGCATGATTTCAGAATATGCGGTAGCAACAATTTTCATGTTAATGTTGTTATTTAGCCTAGAAGCAGGATTTCTAAGTGATGAAAATAATTTCAAATGAGATGCTGAAAACATGAAACTTAAGAACATGATATCTAATGCATGACATGCTTAGAATGTATTGGCCCTAAATATGGATTCTAATGTGCACATAGGAAATGTAAACCTAAGGTATGGTTTCTAACCCCATGGATATTGACAACAGACATAGATACCCTTCCCTTTTCACTATCCATCCCTAATATTCGTTTACAACAATTATTATAAACCAATATTGAATGAATTACATAAATAGATAAGAGAAAATAAGAAGTTAGACTACAGGGAGCCTGAAAACAGGCCCAAATTCTCAGAACCTCAAATGCCCAAATATTTCATGGACTTTCTCATATCCGGGTGTGTTAGAGTTCCCTAAGGACCTCAAAGGATCCCGGGCAGTGCTCACACCCAGACTTCACAACCATAATTGAGTAAGTGTAGTGATGGAAGTGCCAACCCTAATGCATCAGAGTTCTGAGGGATCACATAGGGATCCCTGCGCAGTCACACATTAGAGGGGCAGAACTTAAGGACCTAGGAGTAGAGTGAGAGTGCTTGACATAGTTTTGAAAAAGTTTTAGTAAGGAAACAGTGTTAAAAGGGACTTTCTTGAAACAGTTTTGTGAAAATAAAGAGGGAGTCATTCAGTAAAATAACTTTTGAAAAGAGAGGGAGTTATATAATTACACAACAACAGATCAAACATAGGACCAAAATCAAACTCAGCAATACTTAAAGAACACAGAACCAAAACATGAAGAACAAACCTACACACAGGGGTGATGGGGATTGGGGACACATAGAGCACATGTAGTGCACACATAGTTACAGGATCATGAAAATTCGTGTACGGGTTTAGTAACTAGGGGATTAGCTAATGGTATCAGCATATCATGAATATCAGAACCAACATAGGATCAGACAACTTAGGATAGACAACTACTTTGCACAAAAGGTTCATGATAGAAATCAGGGAAAATATAAGTAAGGCAGAGTCATATTGAGGTATACTACAAAAAGGGGGTTCATGAGCAGGATGGTCCTAAGGGGGTTGGACGTATTCAGAAGCATACTAAAAAAATAGTAAAGTAGACATATTAGTTGCAGGTTGAACAACAAAGCCACAGATAGAAGCATATTAGAAACATGATAAACTGAAGTAGTAAAAGAAGCATATTGGTTTGGGATTTGAATTGAAATCAGAGCATACCAGTAAAGGGACAGTAAACACAAAGGTGAAGGGACATGAGAGCACAATAGTCAGCCTTGGCCTGTAGCCGGTTAACTTAGAATAATAGTAAGTGACACAGAAAGAGAGCAGAAAGCTTTGAGTGTGAGAGATAGAGTTTGAACTAATTGTGTTCGTGTGTGTTGAGTTTAGTGTATGAGTATGTATCAGTGCATTGTGTTGGTGAGCGTGTACATATATATAGTAGTTTGAAATTAGGTAAAATAAGGTAAGAAACACAATTAGACAGTAAGTTATGGAGCTCAGAACCAATTAGAGCTACAATCAGTCCAACTACTCCCTTAATTAAGGGAGTCATTTCAAACGTTAAAAGACAGGAAACAAGTAAGGAAAGAGATTATGTATGACTGGAGCATAACTAAGGAAATAATTTCAATCAGTGCAAGTAATTAGGCTAGGTATAGAAAGGTCTAATTAAGGAAACAATCTGTAAGAACCAACTAAAAATAGTCAAACACATAATAAGGTAAGAAAATAGTTTACAGGTTGGAAATCAATAAAGACATCATCACAGGAAATCAGTAAAAGGTGTTAATCACAGAAAATTGGGAATTCAAATAGGAACAGTGTTGATTAAGGGAAAAGTTAACACAAAACTTTATGAACAAACAGAATAAACACATAGTAGGCAAGAAGATGCAAAAATCAGAAACCCTAATGGACACAGTGGTACAAATCACGTAGAATCAGGGATTCAACCAGAAAATAGTAATGACTAGAGGAATTAGTAGAACAAACGTAATATAAGCGGAAGAATCAAGAATCAGAAACCTTAATAAACACAATAGGGTAGAAATCACAAAATACTTATATTAATCGAAGCAGATTCATGAGAATCAAACATGCAGACAAGTTGAGAGAACGAACAGTAAAGACGAACTCAGAACCCAAAGATTAAACCAAACAATTAGGGGTTTTCAACAAAACGAGTTAGGTAAAGGGAGAACCCAAATAAAAATCATTTAAACACAATAAAAATCATAGAATAACACCTTAAAAATCAGAGAAAACCATTTGAAAAGGAAGCTCAGAAACCCTAGTTATGAAGATGAAGAGATGCTTCAAAAAATTGAAAGTTTTTTTTAAAGAAAATAGTAAAATAACTTGAAATACTCTTAGATATATTACAGATCTAAAGAGTAAGAGATGAAATTAGGGTTTTGAGAGGAATAACCCAAAGTTGGGGAGAGACCGGCTTAGAAACCATAGGTCTAGCAAGAGAATAGATCGATCTTACTCAGAAGGGCCATGGTGGCCTAAGAATGGTGAGCACGGACCCGGGGAGGGTGAATGAACAACCAACTGGTCCCTTGAGGACCTCAAGGATGCAAGAATCAGGCCATGGAGAGGAGCCATAGAGGCCATGGGTGGTGGTGGAACCACCATTGCTACCGGCGAACAAAAAATGGCGAGAGGATTAGGGTTTAGGCAGAGGGAATCTTGAGAGAGAAGGAGAGGGGTGTCGGCGGAGAGAATGAGAGTGAAATGAGGGGTTTGGGGGGGGGGGTCGTTTAGGTTAAATTAGTAAAGGGGAAATCCGGGTCGTTGATCAAAACTGATCAACGGTCAAGATTAAATCTGCACTGGGCCGGGTAGATTTAGGAATTGAGCTTGGGTTCTGTTGGGTTGATTTAATAAGGTTTAGGGACTGGTTTAATTAGGCTAGAATTGAAATAAAAGTGGCTCTTTGTTAAATACCCATCTTAAATTAATTAAAATAATTTGTAAAAATAGCTAATAATTATAAAAATGACTTTTATGCATAGACAATAGTTTTAAAATATTTATTTAGTATTTATAATATAAATGATTAATTTCTGGTGAAAAAATGGTACACAATTATATGATTGGGCTATAATTGCAAAGTTATTGCAATTATAGCCAAAATGTGCTAGTTTGGCTAATTATGAAATAATTTGGGCTCAATAGGTCCATAAATATAAATAATAAATCAAGAAATGTTTGGAAGTCATTTGTGATGCAATTTTGTAATTATTTATTGAAAATAAAGTACTGGACAAATTAATAAAAACGTAGAAAAATTATGGAAAAATACCAATTGATGCTAATGCATGATTTTTGAAAATATATATGCATTTTAAAATATTTTAGAAAAAATTGGGTATCAAAAGCTGTCCCTCTTTACCCGAAAGGATGAAAGAGTTGTTGGGTAAAGATAGAAGGCCAATTTCGACCGAGCGAAACAGTTTGAGAGATTTAGGGTCGTGCCCTAGTTTCTGAGCTGCCTACATATCCCTGATTTTACAAGAATCAGGCTGTATGTAGTTCCGAATTCATCGGCGAAGTATACTGATGAAGTTATCACAAGAACGGACGCAACATCTAGGAATAGGCGACTGGACGGTTTACAAAATATCGGGTTCGAGACGGTTGGGAGAACTGGAGCAGGATTGCTCTTGTTGGGATAGCTATTTCTCGCCGGGTTACCAGCAAATAAAACAATACAAGCGTATTTATGCATAATTTTAAACATGATGCAGGTTCCCGTTGGACTATGAAAGTTGTCTATGGACGGTTAGGGATGACGTCCTTAGACCATGATGTCCTGGGCCATGAATTGTTTGATGAGAGATTTGCAAGCCATGAAATGATGTTCTCGGGCTATGAAGATGGTGCCTCCGAACTATGATGCGTTTGAATAATGATATGCAAATTGAGAGAGATCCTCAGGCCATGACATGGTGTCTTCCGACTATGAGGATGATGCCTTTAGACTATGACGCCTTTGGACAGGTTGGCGATATTTTAGCCGATGATATGCAATAATATAATGCCGACAAGACAGAGCTTAGTCTTGTGAATTGAAGGGCGGAGCTTAGCCCTGAAGCGAAGTAGATAATGCTTGAGAGACATCGCTTAGTCTCGGTGAAAAAGTAAATTGGAGGAGGAGCTTAGCCTCATGCAGATAGGAAGGTAGAGATAGCCTTATGCAAGGGAAGGCATGGGATTAGCCTTATGCAGATAGAAAGGCAGAAGATTAGCCTTATGCAAGGGAAGGCAGAAGATTAGACTTATGTAGATAAGAAGGCAGAAGATTAGCCTTATGCATATAGGAAGGCAGAGATAGCCTTATGCAAGGGAAGGCAGAAGATTAGCCTTATGCAGATAGGAAGGCAAAGATAGCCTTATGCAAGGGAAGGCATAAAATTAGCCTTATGCATATAGGAAGGAAGAGATAGCCTTATGCAAATGGAGGTAGAGCTTAACCTCATGTAAATGTGGGACAAAGCTTAGTCCCGTGCAAGATGAAGGCAGGGCTTGACCCTATGCAAAGGAATAAATAGCGAATGCTAATAGGATTTCTTAGCTGGTAATAGGTTGTGGTATTGCGATTGTTGCGAGAACTGTGACTATGGAGCACGTTCGTCTTTTGTGCTGATAGTAAATCTTGAATTTGTGATTGTGTTGAATTTCGTGACTTTGAAACTTGTCTGTTCTTTATTCCTGCATCCAAAGAAAAATCGTGAGTTCTGTAGATGGGGAAGGTTGGTTCGTATCCCCGCTGGCTTTTCTTGCTTCGTTCTGCTCGGTCTGATGATCCTGCTTATGTCATCGGGTTAGCGTTTGCTAACCAGAGCTATATTTTGAAAACGTGCATGATTTTATAAAGACATAGTAAAATATATTTTGAGAAATTTAGATGAACCGACGACCGTGACATGGTTCAAGACATTGCAACCACTCACGCTACGGAATTTTGAGGGTCCTCCTCAAAATTCTGCCCCAGTTAGATGGTTGATGATTCTGACCATTGTTCATGTTGCGATCGACTGAACCTGCTTCAGAATTTTGAGGGTCCTTCTCAAAATTCTGCCCCAGTTTCCAATTACGAGGGGAAATGAGATTTTTATTGAATTATGACCAAACCCATAGGGCTGCCTACGTATCCCCCTCTTAAACGGGAATCAAGTCGGGCATAGTTCAGTTTACATCCTTGAAGAAAGCATAGAGAGTTACACATAATATCGTTTGACTGCATCTGAATTGATTGTCTTTGGACAAACTTCTCCGTCCATTTCTGCAAGTATGAGAGCTCCTCCTGGCAATACTCGGTGAACCATATACGGACCTTGCCGGTTGGAAGAAAATTTCCCTCTGGCTTCGTCTTGATGTGGAAAGATCTTCTTTAACACCAACTGCCCGGTGTCAACTGTCCTGGCTTGACTCTCTTGTTGAAGGCTTTGGACATTCTATTCTGATAAAGTTGACCATGACATATTGCATTCATCCTTTTCCCATCTATGAGGGCCAATTGCTCGTAGCGGCCTTTTATCCATTCTGCATCGCTGAGCTCAGCTTCTTGTATGATTCTTAAGGAAGTGATCTCCACTTCGGCAAGGATAACAACTTCCATACCATAAACCAGTAAATAAGGAGTTTCCCCGATTGATGTGTGGACTGTGGTGCGGTATCCCAGTAAGGCGAATGATATTTTTCATGCCATTGTTTGTGATTTTATATCATCTTTCTCAATATCTTCTTGATGTTCTTGTTGGCGGCTTCCACATCTCCATTCATCTGTGGAATTCTTGTGCTTAATTTTGAAAGTCTCGCACACGGCTTTCATCAGATCACTGTTGAGATTGGAGCCGTTGTCGGTGATGATTGACTCCAGAACCCCGAACCGACAAATGATACGATCACGGACAAAGTATGCCACGACTTTCTTAGTCACTGCTTTGTATGATGCCGCTTCGACCCATTTGGTGAAGTAATCAATAGCTACTAGGATAAACCTGTGTCCATTTGAGGCTGTAGGCTCGATTGGTCTAATAACGTCCATTCCCCAGGCGACGAACGACCAAGGCGAGCTTGTTGCATTGAGCTCATTTGGGGGTACCTTTCTCATATGTGCATGTACTTGACATCGATAGCATTTTCGGACATATTGGATGCAGTCCGTTTCCATGGTCATCCAGAAGTAACCAGCTCTGAGTATTTTCTTTTCTAAAACAAAACCATTCATATGTGGGCCGCAGGTCCGGAAGCTTCCTTTGCATCGACACATCTCAATAATCCCAAGTCGGGAGTTATCTTGTATAGGTTTCCTTTGCTGAGAAAGAAATTGTTGGAAAATCTCCGGAGCGTACATTTCTGAGTGTGATTTTCAAGCTCTGGGTACTCTCCCTTTGACAAGTATTCCCTGATGTCGTGGAACCACGGTCTTCCATCTGCTTCTTCTTCAACATGGGCAGAATATGCCGCCTGGTTATGGATCTTCACTGGAATAGGATCAATGAAGTTCTTATCTGGGTGTTGTATCATGGATGATAGAGTGGCCAATGCATCGGCAAACTCGTTCTGAACTCTAGGGACGTGCCGAAATTCTGTCTTTGTGAACCTTTTCCTCAATTCCTGCACATGGTGCAGATATGGCAATATCTTGGAATTCTTGGTAGCCCATTCTCCTTGTACTTGGTGTATTAGTAGATCTGAGTCACCAATTACTAGAAACTCCTAGATATTCATGTCAATGGCCATATTGAGCCCTAAGATGCAGGCCTCATATTCTGCCATATTGTTGGTGCAGAGAAATCTGAGTTTGGCAGATACCGGGTAATGTTGACTTGTTTCTGATATCAGGACAACTCCAATGCCGAATCCTTTGAAATTGGCCGCTCCGTCGAAGAACATTCTCCACCCGTCATAGGATTATGCAATGTCTTCCCCTATGAATGACACTTCTTCATCGGGAAAATACATTTTCAGGGGTTCGTATTCTCCTCCCACGGGATTCTCGGCAAGATGATCTGCCAGTGCTTGCCCTTTGACCGATTTCTGAGTCACATAGACAATGTCGAACTCACTCAGTAGGATTTGCCATTTGGCCAGTTTTCCAGTGGGCATGGGCTTCTGAAAGATATTTTTCAAGGGATCCATCCTTGATATGAGATACGTTGTTTAGGCACAGAAGTAATGCCTCGGCTTCTGGGCCACCCAGGTTAGAGCACAGCAGGTACGTTCCAGTAGAGAATACCGTGCCTCATGTGGAGTGAAATTCTTACTCAGATAATAAGTATCTTGTTCCTTTCTTCCTGTCTCGTCGTGCTGCCCCAGAACGCAGCCATAAGCTCCATCTAATACCGCAAGGTAGAGTAGCAAGGGTCTACCTGGATCTGGCGGGACCAAGACTGGTGGCGTTGACAAGTATTCCTTGATTATGTTGAAAGCTTTTTGACGATCCTCGGTCCATTTAGTTGCAGCATCCTTCTTTAACATCTTGAAGATCGGTTCATATATGACCATGGATTGGGCTATGAATCGATTGATGTAGTTAAGGTGTCCTAGGAAACTCATCACATCTTTCTTGTTCTTTGGAGATGGCAGTTCTTGGATGACTTCGACCTTTGATGGATGTAGTTCTATTCCTCGGCGGCTGATGATGAACACAAGCAATTTCCCAGCAGGAACCCCGAACGCACACTTCGCGGGGTTTAATTTCAAGTTGTACTTTCGCAGCCTGTTGAAGAACTTTCTCAAATCTGTTGTATGGTTGGTGGCTCTTTTGGACTTGATGATGACATCATCCACATACACCTCAATTTCTTTATGTATCATATCATCGAAGATAGTGGTCATAACTCTCATATAGGTGGCCCCAACATTCTTTAGGCCGAACGACATCACCTTATAACAGTAAACTCCATACGGTGTAATAAGATCCATTTTCTCAGCGTATTCCTCATCCATCCAAATATGATGGTAACCAGCAAAGCAATCCACGAACGACTGAAGCTCATGCTTGGCGTAATTGTCGATCAGAATGTGTATGTTCGGGAGAGGGAAATCATCCTTCGGGCTGGCTCAGTCGAGATCCCGGTAGTCGACACAAACCCTGACCGTTCCATATTTCTTGGGCACTGGCACGATGTTGGCTAACCATGTCGGATATTCAACTACCCTGAGAACCTTGGCGTTGATTTGCTTGGTAACTTCCTCTTTGATTTTCATACTCATATCAAGCTTGAATTTTCTGAGCTTTTGCTTTACCGGCGGGCACATTGGATTGGTTGGTAACTTGTGAGCCACAATGGATGTACTTAGACCAGTCATGTCATCGTACGACCATGGAAATATGTCTTCATACTCTTTCAAGAATTGTGTGTATTCCACTTTCTCTGATGGCGATAGATGAATGCTGATGCGAGTTTTCTTGACAGTTTCTGAATCTCCTAGGTTGACTATCTCGGTTCCATCCAGATTGGACTTAGGTCTGTTTTCAAAATCCTCAACTTCTCTGATAATTTCATCGGGTATGGCATCTTGTTCTTCTGAACCACTGTCCTTTTGTTGCACTGTCTCATTGCATGTCACTATCATTGGTTCATCAAGACAGGAAATAGTAATGTTGTAAGATTAAATAATGAGAGAAGATGATCGTAAATGAATATAGATTCGTTGAAACATAAAAGGGTTTTTGAATGTTTTGGAACATTGGAGATTTTATTGGAAAATGCAAAAATGGAAATGCGGAAAAGGAAATCATTAGCAAAATGAAATAAACAATGCTTGTTCAGTTTGCTACCCCGGGACTCTCGGGCCTTGGATGGTCTGACATTCCAATTCTTGAGAAATAATCCCTTGTTCATAGTTTGGATGGTAGGACCTTCCTCTTCCTCCTCCTCAACAATAACACAACAGTTCATGTCACTATCTTCCAGGAATAGATCTTTCAAAGCTGCTAGAGTTTCTTCTTCTTCTGACCCCCATATGATATCAGCTTGCCGAAAAATCTGCTCCAAATATGGTATAGGCTGTTCCAATGGATAGTAGGGACCACGACATGGTGGCGACCAGTCTTCGTACTTCTGCCAAGTGTATTTTTATCCCAGCCCAAAAGTGGTGCCATGGTGCTTCAACTGTATTGGTTTGGAAATCCCCTGAAAATTTTTCCCGAGTCCTCTGCCAAGCTCGTATCCACTCTAGTTTAGTATGCTTTCGATCTTACTGTCCCACTATTTGTATTTATCCACTGCATTGACCCGTTCAATGTGGTGGTAGGTTTCTCCACCCAGCCTTCTTCTACCCTCAATCACTGGGATGGTCTGGCGACTATAGATAGGGTTGCTTCTATCTTCGTTGATGATTACTTCCTGGTGGTTCCATTCAAATTTCACCGCCTGATGCAATGTTGATTCCACAGCCCCAGCGACATGTATCCATGGGCGTTCCAAGAGCAGATTATAGGATGTTCAATTTTGAACCATGTAGGTCCCATATGCAGACAAAGACTGATTTCATCGATAGTAGACCTCTAAGAACCGTCGAAAGCCTTTACATTCATAGATCCTTCTTTGATCTCGTGCAACCACTTGCCCAATTTCTTGAGTGTTGTCAACAGACAGATGTTGAGGCTGGATCCCCCGTCGATCAGAATCCTGGTGATGAAGTAGTCCTCACATTGCACAGTGATGTGTAGTGCTTTGTTATGACTTAGCTCTTCAGGCGGCAGCTCGTCCTCGTGGAAAGTGATCTTGTGATTCTCCAGTACTTGACCTACCATATTGGCCCTTTCTCCACTAGTTATGTTATTTTGGCACATATGCTTCGTTCAACACTTTCATCAAAGCATTCCTGTGTGTCTCTGAATTCAGTAGCAATGACAGAATGGATATCTGGGCTGGAGTTTTGTTCAGCTGATTGATGACTGAGTATTCCCTGGCCTTCAACTTCCTCCAAAGATCATCTGGGCCTGTCTTAATAACGGGTGGCCTGTTGGAAGCATTCTTGCTAGACTCTGCCAAGTGTTCAGGTGTATAGACATTGTCGGTCCTTGTTATCCCCTGTGCAGCACCAGCTTCTTCTATCCTGACTTTACTTTTCCTTCTTGCTTCAGCCGTGTAATCCCAAGGTACGATCGTATTGTTGAAAGGCGGTGCGGTTGACACCATCGCTGTGATCGGTGTATCTATTTTTACTTCAAATGGAATGGGTGCCTTAGCAGGAGGCATAACTTCAACCTCGAACGACAAATGCGTGTTTGCAGGTGGTGCCATTTCAAATTTGAATGGGAGTGATGCAGTTACCTCGACGTCTCCAGATGGCTGAATCTGGACTATGATGGGATTAAGAGTGACTTGTGGCTTCTTTGAGTCATCACCTTCTATGATTAACCCGATCGACCCCTCTGGGTCCCAATCTTCTTTTATCTCTATCATGTTGACACCCTTATGGTCTGGAAGCGGATTGTTGCGAAGATTGAGAGCAACTTCTTTTGCCTGGATGACCTTTTTATCAATCATAGACCGGATCTTATCCTTCAATGAGCAACATTCATCAGTTGTATTCCCCTTCATGCCGGAATGGTATGCACATGTCTTGTTTGGATTGACCCATTGAGATGGATTTTCAGGGGTTATAGCAGGGATAGGAGTGACATAACCAGCAACTTCTAATCTTTCATACAGCTGGTCGATAGATTCAGCAATGTCAGTGTATTATTTAGGAGGTCTGCGATCAAAGTTGGGTCGAGGTCTCGGGAAATTTTGGCGAGCAGGGGGTGATTGGAAGTGAGATGGCTGAGAGTTGTAGGTATGATAAACAAGAGCTGGTTGGGAGTATCTGGAGAAGTAGGCTGATATGTAGACAATTGAGATGGTTGATTGTTGATGGAGGTGTTGACTGATAGGTGGGCGAGGGTGCTTGATAGGTGAGTGGGGAAGTTCTGTATACCAACGGGGATTTGGGTCTCTGTGCAACCATTACCATTCCTGCATCTTTCTTCTTGGATACACCACCAGACTGCAAGGCTTTGTTGGTGGCCTGTAGGGCCTTAAAGTTAGTGACCATTCCACTCTTGATACCTTCTTCAATTCTCTCACCCAGCTTGATGATGTCAGAGAATTTGTGGTTTTCAATCACCATTAGCCTCTCATAATACTGAGGGTCTTGTGCCCGAACGAAGAATTTGTTCAATTGTTCTTCCTCTAGGGCAGGCCTGACCTTGGCTGCTTCAGATCTTCAGCGAGCGGCATACTCACAAGAAGTTTCGGTGGGATTCTTTTTAAGGTTCTGGATGTAGAACATGTCTAGTGCATTCTCCGTATTGAACCTGAATCGGTCCATGAAGTCTGATGCCACACTTAACCAATCAGACCACTTCTTAGGGTTTTGGCTGATGTACCAAGATAAAGCATCTCCTGTAAGGCTCCTCATGAACAATTTCATGCGAATCTTCTCGTCTCTTCCTACTCCAACCAATTTATCACAATAGGTCCTCAAATGGACCCTAGGATCACCTGTACCATCGAACATTTCGAACTTAGGAGGTTTGTAACCCTCTGGTAGTTCAACATCGGGCTGTATGCAGAGATCTTCGTAGTTCAACCCTTCGACTCCCTTGCTTCCTTCAACGCCCTGAACTCGACTAGTCAGCTTCTTGAGTTCCTCGACCAAATTATTAATGAGCATATCCTTCTCACTGGATTCAGGTGTGTAAGAAATGTGTTGGGTGGAGTGAGGTAGAGTCT
This sequence comes from Nicotiana paniculata, assembly GCA_005239505.1. Taxonomy (NCBI): domain Eukaryota; kingdom Viridiplantae; phylum Streptophyta; class Magnoliopsida; order Solanales; family Solanaceae; genus Nicotiana; species Nicotiana paniculata. The sequence continues at coordinate 12,686 of MDKI01242662.1, forward strand.
CCACATATATGGGGTTGTTCTGATGACCTGGTGTTTGAGCATATAGGTGGTTACTTGTGGAGTCTTGTGGTTCAGGGATAATTAGCGGGGTATTTCTTGGAGCGTGGAAAGTGTTGTGCTGGTGCTGTGGTAGGATAATTTGTTTTTTTGGTGGAATTGTATGATGATGAGTTGTGGGAGGGTTCTGTTTGTTTGGGGTTTTCTGAGGAGGTATGGGATTTTGAATGACATCTGGGACAATGAGTGAGAAGGATAAATTTGCCAAGTTCCGGACATGATCAAGCTCCCCTTAGAGTTTTAACAACCTTTGCTCGAGTTGTGACATAGCATCATTCTGAACCTGAGTACCTTGATTGTCAAGGGCTTCTGTTCGTTCTACTGGCGTTGTGTTTTCTTGTCTGATGTTGCCCAAATCTTCCATTTTGCCTTTACCTTTGCCTTTAAGTGGACTAGGAGGAGGAGGAGGTGGAGGTGGAGGGCCCCTGGATCTTATGTGATATGATGATGATGCTAGAATGCACAAACCAAACTTTGGGGAGGGGAATAATCAAAAGAAAAAAAACAAAAGAAAGAACAACAGGTAGCCAAGTCAGTGAGGGTTATGAGAAAATATTGCAGTATTTAAACACACAGTGCGGGAATAAAAGCGTGTCCTAATTTGAGAGCCTTGTTGTGCCAGAGGTAGGCCTAGCGACAAGTTGATTTTGGAGAACTTAGATGCGGAAATGTCTCATTTCATTAATGTAAAATGGACGAGTCCAAAACGACACAAAATTAATGAGCACGAAATAAAGTCACTAATGGCACTTAGCCTTATTACATTGGTAAAGCAATAAAAAGGAAACCTAGACTACTTAGTCCCCGAAGGACCTTCTCCATCTTGGTCTTCTTGGTTTTGTCAATTAGGTTTCCCAGGTCGTGCATGCCCAACAACAGGTATACCCTTGCTAGATGCCCTCCTTTGTTTCCCTCAGCATTCTGGCAGTCGGCGACCTTTTTCTTGTCTTTACTTCTAGCTCCATCAGACCCTGCTCCAAATATTCCAACCTTTCACTAGATTTGATGGCCCTTTCCTTCCACTCATCGATCAGTTCCATATTAGTCTTGTGTTGCTATAGATGCTCGGCCTCGGACTCACGAACCCTTTTGCGCAGATTATTGTATTTCACCTGAGCCTCAATCGCTTCGTCTATGACCCTGTTTCTGCTGATGCCTGGCTCAACTATCCCTGTTATGCTGTCTTCCAACCATGATAGGTAAAAGCATACATGCCCTGCATGGTATCTGTCGGGCTCGATGGTGTCCTTTTCTACAATAACCTTGAGATGCCACAGATGCTGGGCTTTACATTTGTACGGGATATCGTCGTCCTGAAAATCTGCCCTGTAATGACTCATTTTGGAGACTCGCGATATAACTTGCTTTCTACCCGCCTGTCTCATGACCTTGATGGGAACATAGGGATATATTCCCCTTAAACCAATCAACACCAGGTGCGGAGTGTCCCTCGATCTGATGATGAATTCACTTGTAGGGACGAACATCCATTGAACCTGGTCCTCGGTCAAATTGTCAAAAAACTGCGCCCATTCTGTAGCATTTTCTGGCTGAGCAAACTTATTAGGGATGTAGTCATCCTCTTAGGGTGGTGGAAGGCTATATGATCATTCCACACCCTTCGTGGAAATTCCTGACGATATTTGCCTCTCTGGAGATGCTCCAATAACCAAATTTGTAGTAGCAGATTGCAACCCTCAAAGTGTTTGGCCCCCTTCTGGCAGTGGTCTAAGGCTCGGTATATGCCTGCTATGATCGTAGGGACAATGGTATATGTTTTCCCTTCGATCCCTTCCATTAAGGTTTTGGCTACCATAGTCGGTCTAGTGTGAATCTGGTCTCCTTTGCTTGGAAACACCATCATACCCAGGAAGCAAAACAACGAACACAAAAACCCTGCGGTGAATGTGACCCAAGGAAGTAATAGAGAACTCGTCGTGGAAGATACGATAGGATTTGCTATGGCCGTATCGTTCATAGAGATAGTCAAAAGGTACGTAGGACTCTATCAGGCACTCTAAACCATCGTTCTTCTTCAAACCCATCATTTTCAGGAACCCCCTAGCGGCACGGTTCTCCGGTACCAACAAACCTAAGCTGTCTCAAGGTAATCCCGCAAAGCCCCCTATCTCCTCCAAGAGGGGGGTCATTTCTACGTTGCCAAAATGGAACACAGACCTTTCTCTGTCCCAGAACATAGTGGCTGCTTCGATCAACATGTTGTTTGGTTGAATATCCAGTAAAAAGGGCAAGTTCCCGAGGACCCTCTTCACATGATCTTTGTCACTGGGCGAGAGGTCTTCCTACCAATCCAGCAATAGTGGTGGTATTCTTTGGACCATGCCGAACCTGGGGACTTCATGCCTCATTTTCTGCAAAATAGATAAGGTTAGACCCTTACCCCCGCCAGACTCGACTATTTATACACTTATGATTAGCATGCATGCATTTAGTTCTCCAAATAAATGCACAGAACGTGACTGTGTCCGTTGGGATTATGAAAAACCCGGTGGACTTTTGGATAAGGCTGTCTTAAAGGGCTATCGTGTGGACGACACGTTAACCTGACTAGGTTTGACCATGATGCATGCACAATATAACATAGTAAGGTTTCTATGGGGTTTTATACTGGTACCCTCAAGCGGACAACTTGAGGGGGAAAGGCACGGAACCGTCAACTGCACTGCTGATCAACTAGTTTTACCGCAAATAAGCCTTTCCGAATTTAGGGGTGATATAAAATGGAAGGGCGCAAACAGTCATCAAGCGTTGCTATAGGATTTGTATAGGCACGAGTGGAATATGATGTTGAGCATGATTTATGCAACAATAAATGAGCAATAAAAGCATGTTGTCATGTATTTGCACATTATGAAAGCGGTAAAAACAACAGTTATAATTGAAAAAATAGTTACAAAGGAAAACAAAAGAAACATGTCAGTTTTGATTCTGAGAGGAATAAATAATTGTGAGAGATAAACAATTAATGGCACATAAACGGTGGAAAGGGAAAGGTCACAAGTATTAACAAAGTAAACTCAAGTTCACAAAGCAGTTTGGAGAATGGTAAAAGCCTAGGATAATCCGCAGCAGAGTCGCCATGTTGTCGCGCCCCCCTCTTTCCTCCCCTTCCGGATCGGTCAGGGTATTCGACATTATTGGGACAACTCGTTTCCTTTTGGGAAAGGGACAAGGAATTGAAGAGTCGCCACCTAACGAGTTAAGGTGCGTTAGGTCACCTACTAAAGGTTGTTTACAAACACAGATTAGATAACCAGAGATAGGGTAATGACTTGAAATTACTTCAAGGGGAAGGTGTTAGGCACCCCTCGAAGTCCACAACTGTGGTTCCCGACCCAAACAAACTTTGTGAACATATAGCATATAAGCAATGAACACATAGGTAAATAGATGAAGGTTTTGAGAAGATTTGCAGTCCAAGCACACATATGTGCTTAAGTTTAAAAGATTTAAAGTCTAAGCACATATACAAAATTCCGGAGGTTTTACAATCTAAGCACACATGTGTAAGGGATTTGGAGGGGAGGGGTCCTAGGTTATTTATCCTATAGGATCACATCAGTACAATGCTCGACAATCACTCCTTAGAAGAGGGGCTACACGTGGCATTAGCGCACCAGATATCATATCCATGTCTAACCTTCCCACCCTTTAGTGGTTATTAAGCGAGTTTTTTTAACGACCTCTAGGCGTGTTGTTACCCGTCCCTTCTTAATGGTCTTGGAGGATATTAGGACCTCTAATAGGCAGTTCTAGACAGACCCCTAAGGTTCAAAAGGAGAAAATACTAGGTGACATGCAAGAACAAATAGGACTTTAGCAGCTAAAAATAAGAAAGAAGCAATTAAGAGGCTCGAGTTTACCTCCACAAATATTGCATGTAAACAACACGTCTCAAACACAAACAAGGGCAATATTATTAAGTAGGATCCTAAAACATGATGTCTAAGTGAATATCAAAACATAAAAGATATGTATTTTCAATTTTATAAACCCAAAAGCAGGAGCCCTAATCAGTTGCCTACTGATCTTAAGTCTGTTAACCATTAGGCAGTAAACACAAAAAAAAAGGAAACAGTTTTCCAGTTTTAAAAAAAGTTGGTTACCTAAGGCTTGCCTAGGCGTGGGGGAATGCACAATAATTACCAGAATTATTAAAAATAGTTTAGTAGTTATTTTACCTAAAGCATGTTGTTCTAAGTGTTGCAAAGACACATGGGTTATTACCAGTTTATCTAACACATGATAATCATATGTGAGACTGTCTTATGTCCTTTTTTCATGCATCAATAGTTTAGCTAGGTGTGACTTAGTGAGATCCTAAAACAGGGTATCTAGTACGAACATGATAAGATGCAGAATGATTTATATGCAAAATTCCAAAAAAAAACATGATTTCTAGATGCACAAAAAGTTATAGCATGATTTCAGAATATGCAGTAGCAACAGTTTTCATGTTAATGTTGTTATTTAGCCTAGAAGCAGGATTTCTAAGTGAGGAAAATAATATCAAATGAGATGCTGAAAATAGGAAACTTAAGAACATGATATCTAATGCATGACATGCTTAGAATGTATTGGTCCTAAACATGGATTCTAATGCGCGCATAGGAAATGTAAACCTATGGCATGGTTTCTACCCCCATGGATATTGACAACAGACATAGCTACCCTCCCCTTTTCACTATCCATCCCTAATTTTCATTTACAAAAATTATTATAAACCAATATTGAATGAATTGCATAAATAGATAAGAGAAAATAAGAAGTTACACTATAGGGAGCCTGAAAACATGCCCAAATTCTCAGAACCTCAAATGCCCAAATGTTTCATGGCCTTTCTCATAACCGGGTGTGTCAGAGTTCCCTAAGGACCTCAAGGGATCCCGGGCAGTGCTCACACCCAGACTTCACAACCATAATTGAGTAAATGCAGTATGGAAGTGCCAACCCTGATGCATCAGAGTTCAGAGGGATCTCATAGGGATCCCTAAGCAGTCAAACATTAGAGGGGCAGAACTTAAGGACCTAGGAGTAGAGTGAGAGTGCTTGACATAGTTTTGAAAAGGTTTTAGTAAGGAAGCATTGTTAAAAGGGACTTGCTTGAAACAATTTTGTGAAAATAAAGAGGGAGTCATTCAGTAAAACAACTTTTGAAAAGAGCGGGAGTTATATAATTAAACAACAGCAGATCAAACATAGAACCAAAATCAAACTCAGTAATACTTAAATAACACATAAACAAAACAAGAAGAACAAACCTACACACAGGGGTGATGGGGATTGGGGACACATAGAGCACATGTAGTGCACACATAGTTACAGGAGCATGAAAATTCTTATAGAGGTTTAGGGAACCGGGAGATTAGCTAATGGTATCAACATATCATGAATATTCGAACCAACACAGGATCAGACAACTTAGGATAGCCAACTACTTTACACAAAAGGTTCATGATAGAAATCAAGGAAAACATAAGTAAGGCATAATCACATTGAGGTATACTACAAAAAGAGGGTTCATGAGCAGGTTGGTCCTAAGGGGCTAGGAGGTATTCAGAAGCATGCTAATAAAACAGTAAAGTAGACATATTAGTTGCAGGTTGAACAAAAAAACCACAGATAGAAGCATATTAGAAACATCATAAACTGAAGCAGTAAAAGAAGCATATTGGTTTGGGTCTTAAATTGAAAATCAAAGCATACCAGTAAAGGTACAATAAACACAAAGGTGAAGGGACATGAGAGCACAATAGTCAGCCTTGGCTTGCAGCCGGCTAACTCAGAATAATAGTAAGTGACACAGAAATAGAGCAGAAAGCTTTGAGTGTGAGAGATAGAGTTTGAACTAAGTGTATTCGTGTGTGTTGAGTTTAGTGTATGAGTATGTATCAGTGCATTGTGTTGGTGGGTGTGTACATATATATAGTGGTTTGAAACTAGGTAAAATAAGGTAAGAAACACAATTAGGCAGTAAGTTATGGAGCTCATAACCAATTAGAGCAACAATCAGTCCAACTACTCTCTTAATTAAGGGAGTCATTTCAAACGGTGAAAGACAGGAAACAAGTAAGGAAAGGGATTATGTATGACTGGAGCATAAATAAGGAAATAATTTCGATCAGTGCAAGTAATTAGGCTAGGTACAGAAAGGTCTAATTAAGGAAACAATCTGTAAGAACCAACTAATAATAGCCAATCACATAATAAGGTAAGAAAATAGTTTACAGGTTGAAAATCAGTAAAAACATCATCACAGGAAATGAGTAAAAGGTGTTAATCACAGAAAATTAAGAATTCAAATAGGAACAGTGCTGATTAAGGGGAGAGTTAACACAAAACTTTATGAACAAACGGAATAAACACATAGTAGGCAAGAAGAAACAAAAAATCAGAAACCCTAATGGACACAGTGGTACAAATCACGTAGAATCAGGGATTCAACCAGAAAACAGTAATGACTAGAGGAATTAGTAGAACAAATGTAATATAAGCGGAAGAAGCAAGAATCAGAAACCCTAATAAACATAATAGGCTAGAAATCACAAAATACTCAGATTAATCAAACAATCAGACAAGTTGAGAGAACGAACAATAAAGACGAACTCAGAACCCAAAGATTAAACCAAACAATTAGGGATTTTCAACAAAACGAGTTAGGTAAAGGGAGAACCCAAATGAAAATCATTTAAACATAATAAAAATCATAGAATAACACCTTAAAATTTAGAGAAAACCATTTTTAAAAGGAAGCTGAGAAACCCTAGTTATGAAGATGAAAAGATGCTTCGAAAAATAAAAATTTTATTTTACAGAAAATAGTAAACATAACTCGGAATACTCTCAGATCTATTGCAGATCTAAAGAGTAAGAGATGAAATTAGGGTTTTGAGAGGAATAACCCAAAGATGGGGAGAGACCGGCTTAGAAACCATAGGTCTAGTAAGAGAATAGATCGATCTTACTCAGAAGGGCCACGATGGACTGAGAATGGTGAGCACGGACCCGGGGAGGGTGAATGAACAACCAAATGGTCCCTTGAGGACCTCAGGTATGCAAGAATCAGGCCATGGAGAGGAGCCATAGAGGCCAGGGGTGGTGGTGGAACCACCATTGCTACCGGCGAACCAGAAATGGCGAGGGGATTAGGGCTTGGGCAGAGGGAATATTGAAAGAGAATGGGAGGGGTGTCGGCAGAAAGAATGAGAGTGAAATGAGGGTTTTGGAGGGGGGAGGGAGGGGGGGTCGTTTAGGTTAAATTAGGAAAGGGGAAATCCGGGCCGTTGATCAAAATTGATCAACGACCAAGATTAAATCCGCACTGGGCCGGGTAGATTTAGGAATTGGGCTTGGGGTCTGTTGGTTTGATTTAATAAGGTTTGGGGGCTAGTTTAATTAGGATAGAATTGAAATAAAAGTGGCTCTTTGTTAAATACCCATCTTAAATTAATTAAAATAATTTGTAAAAATAGCTAATAATTATAAAAATGAATTTTATGCATAGACAATAGTTTTAAAAAGTTTATTTAGTATTTACAATATAAATGATTAATTTCTGGTGAAAAAATGGTACAAAATTATATGATTGGGCTATAGTTGCAAAGTTATTGCAATTATAGCCAAAAGGTGCCAGTTTGGCTAATTATGAAATAATTTGGGCTCAAGGTCCATTAATATAAATAATAACTCAAGAAATGTTTGGAAGTCATTTTTGATGCAATTTTGTAATTATTTAATTGAAATAAAGTACTGGACAAATTAATAAAAACACAGAAAAATTATGGAAACACCAGCTAATGCATGATTTTGAAAACATATATGCATTCTGAAATATTTTAGGAAAAATTAGGTATCAACGGGAGGTTTATAGCACCTTTCCGGTTGCCTAGTTAGTTATGTGAGTTGATTAGTTCCTTCCAGGGTTCGTTTTCCTTATGTATCTCGTTCGAGGTTGTAGCTTAGTGGCATCATATGAGACTTTTGGTCATGTCTGAGGTGGCTTATTGCCTGAGCAGTTCATACTGCGTGAGACGAGATTATTGGATCAGGGATCAACACGATAAGATTATATGAAGTCTATTAAAGAACAAATACCATTATTGGGTTCATAATGAGGTGATGATTCTAGTCAAGAGGAGAGATTAAATGATTTGTTGACTCTGCAGTTGGTTATGAATTTCTACACATCTCTTCCATCGTGGCGGTATGGTAAGAGTTAGAGCAACACCTATATATATGTCATGGGGCATTGTGAGCATCAGATTCGGGGAATATCGACTATTATGATCAGAGAGTCTTATTATGAGCCTGTGAATGATGTGGTGCATGGTGTGAATTCAGCAAAGGGATGCAATCATGTTTTGGTACGTTGGGTAGGTATTGATGCGGTGCTCTTATGTTGGAAGCGAGCCTGGCAGAGAATTTTCGGTGTTGGAATTGGGTTCTAAGCTTATTTGTTAGAATAAAAGAGAAAATCTTCAAATTTACTCGAGCCAAGGTGCTCAACTAAGTTTGTAGTGGCACAGTTAGGTGCACAAGGTGTTCAGTAGTGTTTTCAAACAACTCCAGCGCAATTCTCAGTACGTTCGAGGACGAACGTATGTTTAAGTGGGAGAGAATGTAGCGACCCGACCGGTCGTTTTGGGTTCTAGCGCGTCGTTCAACAGTTTGAGGCCATGAGTAGCTTCGTTTCAAGTATTATGACTTGTTCTCATGGTCAGAATTGACTTCCAAGAGTTTTGGAGTTGAATTGTAAAGAAAATTCTCATTTCGAAAGCTTTAAGTTGGAAGAATCGGCTAAGGTTGGATCTTTGAGTAAACGACCTCAGAATCGGGATTTGAATGTTCCAGTAGGTTCGTACGATGATTTCAGACTGGGTCGTATGCTCTAATCGGGTTTTGGAGGACCCAGGAGCGTTCACCGTCTATTGTGTAAGTTGGCATTTTGGAAGAAAATCCATAAATTTGGGTTAGAGTGCATTTCACTGTCATCGATGCCTGTTTGTGATTCCAAGTCTGGGAATAGCTCCATATGGTGATTCTGGTATCGGGAGCGCGATCAGAAGTGTATTTGGAGGTCCGTAGGTCATTTTGGAGTCATTTGGCTAAAGTTAGAAATTCGAAGGTTTTCGAGGAGTTGGACCGGAAGTGAACTATTGATATCAGGGTCGGATTCTGATTCCGGAAGTTGGAGTACGTCCGTAATGTTGAATATGACTTGTGTGCAAAATTTGAGGTCAATAAGACGTGATTTGATAGGTTTCGGCATCGAATAAAGAAGTCTGAAGTTCTAAAGTTCATCAAGTTCGGATTGGGGCGTGATTCGTGATTTTTGCATTGTTTGATGTGATTTCAAGGCTCGACTTAGTTCATAATGTGTTTTGGAACTGGTTTGTGTGATTGGACGGGGTCTCGGGGGCCTCGGGTGGATTCCGGGTGGTTAGGTAAGCTACTTACCTCGAACCAAGCTCAATCAATCAATAAGAATGCCCGTTCCACGATTTTCCGACTCCGAATGGCCCAAATCTAGCCAAAAATAATTACATACTATAAACACAACTATTATAAACTAATCTAATCAATGAAATCAAGACTTTTAACAAGAATTTTGAAAATCGCCCATAAAGTCGTCTCAGGCCCACGTAACGGAATCATGTAAAAGTCACAAAATATGAATACCCATTCACCCACGAGTTCACTCGTACCAAAATTACTCACATTCGATGTCAAAATCCCAATCAAAACTCAAAAATTTGGTTGAAGGACTTTCCAACTTTTCCCCAATTTTCTCAACTCAAATCCTTAATTAAATGGTAAAATTAACGTTAGATTAGTGGAATATAAACAAAAACAAGTGAAGAATGATTACCCAATCGATGCCCATGAAAATCCCTCAAAATGTCGTCCAAATCCGAGCTTTGATAAAAATGGCTAAATCCTCGTTTATGAAATGTTATAGTCTGCCCAGGTTCTCACACTACGCGATCATGGAAATTCCTATGCGATCGCGTAGAACAAAGTTCCAACAGCTTAAAAAAAACATGCTATGCGAACGTGTCACCTCACCCGCGATCGCGTACTAGTGATTACATAAATCTACGCAATCGCGTCCATCCTCACGCGACCGCGAAGAACAAAACTTGAACTCCACTGCGCTTCACTTCCTCTTCGCGAATGCGACCTAGCCCACGCGTTCGCAATGCACAACCTGACCAACTTTCACGATCGCGTACCCTAACTCGCGAACACATAGGGTAAAATGCCACTGCCCCCACACAAGCTTATGCGATCGTGTCCCTTCTTGCGGGATCGCATAAGAGGTGTCACGCCCCGAAATCCCACCATCGGGCCGTGATGGTGTCTAACGTTGAACCCACTAGACAAGCCAACGTGTATAGATAAACTGGCATATTAACATCGATTTAACAGAATAAGCTATACAGTTCACAACTTAACATCGGAAATAAATAAATATGGTTTTCAAACTAAGTAAAGACAACATAATACATTGACGCATAATTTTTCCCAAAACCTGGAGTCACAAACTCACGAACTGTCTATAAGAGTGCTAAATACAAAGTCTGAAAGGAAATACATGACTGTCTCTGAAACTAGAGGAAAAACAAGACAGAAGTGAAGACAAAGGGATGGAAGAGACGCCAAGGCCCACAAACGCCAGCGGGTATACCTTGAAGCCTCTAGGATAAGCTGGAAGACACTCCCACTAATGATGTCCTCTCGGTCCAGCTGCGTAATCTGCAAAACATAAAGAAGTGCAGGTGTAGCATCAGTACAACCGACCCCATGTACTGAGTAAGTGCCGAGCCTAACCTTGGCGAAGTAGTGACGAGGCTAAGACACGACAACCAAATGTACCTGTGCAGTTCGAATATATATATATAAACAACGGAAGAGAAATACAAGAAGTAATCCATCAATAAGGGAAGGGGAACATGTTGTAGGGAGATAACAGTTTCATATAAGAAATCTTAACAAAGAAAGGAAACAACAAGGTCAGAATATCAATAAGGACCAGAAATCACAAGCTTGCACGGCATCACCCTTCGTGCTTTTACTCTCGTCATCACTATGCAGTGTATAATGTAATCAATGTAAACTATGGCACGAGATCACCCTTCGTGCTTTTACTCTCATCCTCACTATGCAATGTATAATGTAATCAATGTAAATCATGGCACGGAATCACCCTTCGTGCTTTTACTCTCGTCATCACTATGCAGTGTATAATGTAATCAATGTAAACTATGGCACGAGATCACCCTTCGTGCTTTTACTCTCATCCTCACTATGCAATGTATAATGTAATCAATGTAAATCATGGCACGGAATCACCCTTCGTGCTTTTACTCTCGTCCACACTATGCAATGTATAATGTAGTCAATGTAAATCATGGCACGACATCACCCTTCGTGCTTTTACTCTCTTTCCTCACAGTATAATCAATGAATATCGGTACGGAATGGTCCATCGTACGGCATGGCATCATCCTTCGTGCTTTACACTCTTCCTCACAATAGTGAACAATGCACGGCATCACCCTTCGTGCTTTAACACTCTTCCTCACCCAAACAACAATCACAAACAACGGGCAAGGGAGTAAACAAAATAGAAATAGGAATCCCGGCAAGGGAACAATAACAGTAATCTCAACATCCCAGCAAGGGAGACAATATCAACAATGCACGACATCACCCTTCGTGCTTTACTCTCATTCTCACCAAGACAAGTGCACGACATCACCCTTCGTGCTTTGCTCTCATACTCACCAAAATAAGTGCACGGCATCGCCCTTCGTGCTTTAAAACTCTTCCTCACCCAAACAACAATCATAAACAACGGGCAAGGGAGTAAACAGAATAGAAATAGGAATCCCGACAAGGGAACAATAACAGTAATCTCAACATCCCAGCAAGGGAGACATCAATTAAACAATTAAATCCCGGCAAGGGAACAATACAACGATGACCAGGCAAGGGTATATTTCAATAACTCTTTCTCTTTATTTCACTTTCATTTCCATGATTTATTCTATCACTTGAGCCAATGCTCCAGAGCCAATGCTCCAGAGCCAATGCTCCAAAGGATGTAATTATCTCATATTCCTTCATCATTCGTTTTACAATTTGAGCCAATACTCCAAAGATGTAGATATCTCATATCTCTTCACCATTCATGTTACAATTTGAGCCAATGCTCCTCGAAGTTTAAAGATCACAGTTCCCTTCACATGCTCTTTACAACACATAGAAATCATCGATTAAGCACGAAAGTTACAACAAAATCGGAATATTCACAATAATAAGACTCACGGTCATGCTAGACACCAATGTATAGATACTCGTCACCATGCCTATACATCGTACCCTACAATTAGTAAGTAGCAAACAAGACTCAACTCCTATTTCCTCAAGCTAAGGTTAGACCAAACACTTACCTCGGGGTCCAAAATATAGCAATCAACCCTCTAGCACCACCTTTCCTTTAGAATTCAACTCCGGAATGGTATTATCTAGGCATAATCAACTCAAGTATATCAATAAGGATTCAATAATTCAATTACATAGCCTAATTACCCATTTCCATGCATTCTTCCAAAATAACAAAATTCGACCCCGGGCCCGCTTGCTCGGATTCTTGTAATTCTCGAAGGGAACACTCACCCAAAGCCTAAGGATCATTAATATACAATTTTTACTTGATTTCATGGCCAAATCACAGAAAATTCTCAAGTGCTCACAAGTTCTAGGTTACTACCCACTTTCTTGAATTTTTGCACTAGTTTATGTAGTTAATTAGCTAGGATGCATGCATGAAACAAATTTCCGGGTAGAGTTCACTTACCTTATAGGACCTGGATGAAAGCTCTTAAAAATGGATGAAATCGCCTAAGGAAGAAGATGGAAAATGAGAAAAATGGGTTTAAAACCCGTATTTAAAACTCACTGCCTGAACATTGATCTCGCACCTGCGGCTCTGGGGACCGCACCTGCGACTTCGCACTTGCGAGAGGAATCTCGCACCTGCGGAATTGGGCTAGGGGGGTCTGGGATGCGGTCTCGCACCTGCGAGAAATGCTCCGCACCTGCGATAACTGGCCAGGCCATTGGTGATCGCACCTGCGATGCCTGGGACCGCACCTGCAGTCTCGCACCTGCGATGCTGGGCAACCACACCTGCGGTCACACCATAGCAGGTGCACCAACAGCTTTGTTTGCTGGTTTTTAGCCCCGTTAGGTGCCCCGAAGGCACCTGGGCCCACCCGAGCCCTAGTCCGAATATACCAACGAGTCCCAAATCATATTACAGACTCGCTCGAGCCTTCAGAACACTCAAAACGATGCTAAAACTCGAAATCACACCCCAAACCTCAAGAACCAAACTTAGGAATTTAAATCTTCTAAACTTCGCTAACAACGTGCCGAACTGACCTATACAACTCGGAATGATACCTAATTTCACAGATAGCTCACATAACATCCTACGAACTTGTCCGTGCGATCAAATCGCCAAAACAACATCATATACATCGAATTAAGCCTCAAAATCCATGAATTCTATCAAATTTCATAAAACATCAAATTTTTCCATTTTTAGTCTGAAACCCGTCAAACGAAATCCGATTTCAACCAAACTTTACGGAAAGTGCTTAAACCTTATGTAAGACCTGTACCGGGCGCCAGAACCAAAATACGGGCCCGATACCATCACTTTCTAATCAGATTTCATTTTAAATTTCCATAAATATTTTCAGAAAAATTTTTTACTCAAAAATTCATTTCTCGGGCTTGGGACCTCGGAATCGATTCTGGGCATACGCCCAAGTCCCATATTTTCTTGCGGATCCTCCGGGACCGTCAAATCACGGGTCCGGGTCCGTTTACCCAAAATATTGACCGAGGTCAAATTTATTCATTTTAATATCAAATCTTAGCATTTTTCATAGAATTTCATATTTAAGCTGTCCGGCTACGCGCCCGGATTGTGCACGTAAATTGAGGCAACTACAGATGAGGTTTTCAAGGCCTCAAAAGTACGGAATGAGTAATAAAATAGGTGATGACCCCCTTTGTGTCGTCACAAGAGGAAACCAACAACTGAAGGCACCCGAATTTCTGCTATTCCAGTAAGTCCAAAACTAGTCCGTTAACCACCCGAAATCCACCAGAGGCCTTCGGGACCTCAAACAAACATACCAACAAGTCCTAAAACACCACATGAACTTAATATAACCCTCAAATCACATAAAACAACAACAAAAATACGAATCACACTCTATTTCAAACTTAATGAACTTGAAACTTCAAACTTCTACAACTGTTGCGGAAACCTATCAAATCACGTCCGATTGGCCTCAAATTTTGCACACAATTCATAATTGACATTACGGACGTACTCCAACTTCCTAAATCAGAATCCGACCCCTATATAAAAAATTTCACTTTCGGTCAAACTTCTCAAAAATTCAACTTTTGCCATTTCAAGCCTAATTAAGCTACAAACCTCCAATTCACAATCCAGACACGCTACTAAGTCCAAAATTACCAAACAGAGCTAACGAAACCGACGAAACTCCATTTTAGAGTCGTCTTCACACAATTCCAACTACCGTCAAAATCCTGGAACTTAAGCTTCCGTTTTAGGGACTAAGTGTCCCAAATCACTCCGAAACGAAAAACAAAACCTCCCGGCAAGTCACATAAGCATAAAAAGATACGAGGAAAGCAGTAAATACGGGATCAGGGCTAATACTCTCAAAATGACCGACCGGGTCATTACATCCCCCTTCTTAAAATAATCGTTCATCCTCGAACGAGTATAGAGACTTACCCGAAGTATTAAAGAGATAGGGATAACGACTGCGCATGTCATGCTCTGTCTCCCAAGTCGCCTCCTCGACCGACTAAACCCTCCCCTGAACCTTTACTGAAGCAATGTTCTTTGACCTCAGTTTTCGAATCTGCCTGTCCAAAATAGCCACCGGCTCCTCAACATAAGACAAATCCTTGTCCAACTGAACTAAGCTGAAATACAACACATGAGATAGATCGCCGTGATACTTCTGGGGCATAGAAACATGAAATACCGGATGGACTCCTGCTAGGCTGGGAAGCAAGGCAAGCTCATAAGAAACCTCCCCAACATGTCACAACACCTCGAATGGGCCAATAAACCTTGGGCTCAACTTGCCCTTCTTTTTGAACCTCTTAACACCCTTCATGGGTGACACCCAGAGCAAGACCTTCTCTACAACCATGAATGCAACATCGCGAACCTTTCGATCCGCATAACTCTTCTGTCTAGAATGGGCTGTGCGAAGTCGATCCTGAATCACCTTAACCTTCTCCAGAGCATCCTGAACCAAGTCTGAACCCAAAAACCTAGCCTCGCCCTGCTCGAACCAACCCACTGAAGACCGGCATCGCCTACCATACAAAGCTTCATACAGTGACATTTGAATGCTCGTCTGATAACTGTTATTGTAGGAAAACTACGCAAGTGGAAAGAATTGATCCCAAGAACCCCCTAACTCCATAACACACACATAGCATATCCTACAGTATCTGAATAGTGAGCTCGGACTGTCCGTCCGTCTGAGGGGGGAAATGTTGTGCTCAACTCAACCCGAGTTCCTAACTCATGCTGTACGACCCTCCAGAACCATGATGTAAACTGCGTACTCCGATTAGAGATGATAGATACCGGCACACCATGAAGTCTGACAATCTCGCGGATATAAACTCGAGCTAGCTGCTCGGAAGAATAAGTAGTCATCATAAGAATGAAATGAGCTGACTAGGTCAATCTATCCACAATCACCCAAACTGCATCAAGCTTCTGCTGAGTCCGTGGAATCCTAACAATGAAATCCATAGTGATTCGCTCCCATTTCCACTCTAAAATGTCTATCTTCTGAAGCAATCCACCTGGCCGCTGATGTTCATGCTTCACCTGCTGGCAATTTATACACCGAGCTACATATTCCACTATGTCCTTCTTCATTATCCTCCACCAATAATGCTGCCTCAAGTGTTGATACATCTTCGCGGCATCCGGGTGAATGGAGTACTGCGAACTCTGATCCTCCTGGAGAATTAAATCACGAAACCCATCACATTGGGCACATATATCCTGCCATACATCCTCAATGCACCATCATCCCTAATAGTGACCTCCTTAGCATCACCGTGCTGAACCGTGTCACTAAGGACAAGCAGATGGGGGTCATCATACTGATGCTCCCTGATACGATCATAAAGAGAAGACCGAGAGACCACACAAGACAACACTCGATTCAACTAAAAAATATACAATCTAACAAACTGGTTGGCTAAGGCATGAACATCCAACGCCAATGGCCTCTCTGCTGCTGGTAGATATGCTAAGCTCCCCAAACTCTCCGCCTTGTGACTCAAAGCATCGAACACCACATTGGACCTCCCAAGATGGTACAAAATGGTGATATAATCCTTGAGCAGCTCCAACCACCTCTGCTGATTCAAGTTAATATCCTTCTGTTTGAGCAGATGTTGCAAACTCTGGTGATAAGTGTAGATTTCACAAGGGACACCGTACAAATAGTGCCGCCATATCTTCAAGGCATGAACAATAACTGCTAACTCAAGGTTGTGGACAAGATAGTTCTATTCATGCACCTTCAGCTTTTTGGACGTGTAGGGAATCACCCTACGGTCCTGCATCAACGCTGTGCTGAGACCGATCCGCGACACATCACAATATACAATATAAGACCCCGAACCTGTAGGCAATACCAATACTGGGGATGTAGTCAAAGTTGTCTTGAGCTTCTGAAAGCTCCCCTCATACTCCTTTGTCCACCTAAACGGAGCACCCTTATGGGTTGGCCTAGTCATAGGTGCTGCAATAGATGAGAAACCCTCTACAAATCGACGGTAATACCCCGCCAAACCAAGAAAACTCTAGATCTCTGTAGTTGAGGACGATCTAGGACAACTCTGCACTGCTTCCACCTTCTTCGGGTCCACCTTGATCCCCTCACTCGACACTACATGACCCAAAAATGCCATTGAATCTAGCCAGAACTCACACTTTGAGAATTTTGCATATAACTTCTTTTCTCTCAAGGTCGGAAGCACAGTCCTCAAGTGCTGCTCATGATCCTCCCAACTCTGGGAGTACGCCAGAATGTCGTCAATAAACACAATGATAAAAGAGTGAAGATAGGGACGAAATACATTGTGCATCAAATGCATAAATGCTGCTGGGGCGTTGGTCAACCCAAATAACATCACAAGGAACTCGTAGTGACCATACCGAGTCCTGAAAGTAGTCTTTGGGATATCGGGCTCCCGAATCTTCAACTGATGATACCTTGAACGTAAGTCAATCTTGGAAAACACTCTGGCACGTTGTAACTGATCAATAGGTCGTAAATACGAGGCAATAGATACCTGTTCTTCATTGTAACTTTGTTTAACTGGCGATAATCAATGCACATACGCATAGAACCATCCTTTTTCTTCACAAACAAGACTGGAGCACCCCAATGTGACACACTAGACCGAATGAAGCCCTTATTAAGCAACTCCTGTAACTACTCCTTCAAATCCTTCAATTCAGGAGGAGCCTTACGATATGGAGGAATAGAGATGGACTGAGTCCCGACAACAAATCAATGCCAAAGTCAATATCCCTGTCGGGCGGCATGCCCGAAAGATCAGCTGGAAACATATCTGGATAATCCCTCACTGCTGGAACTGACTCAACTGTAGGGGTATCTATACTAACATCTCTCACATAAGTTAGATATGAATCGCACCCTCTCTCAACCGTTCGTCGAGCTTTAAGAAATGAAATAACTCTGTTGGGAGTATACTCTAAGGTACCTCTCTACTCTAATCGCGATAATCTTGGCATAGCCAGCGTCACGGTCTTGGCGTGACAATCAAGAATAGCATAATGGGGAGACAACCAGTCCAGACCCAAAATAATATCAAAATCTACCATGCAGAGCAATAATAAGCCGGCTATGGTCTCAAAATCACTAAGAACCACCAAACACGACCGATAACACGATCAACAACAATAGAATCTCCCACAAGTGTACACACATAAATAGGAGAACTCAGAATCACGAGATACGCCCAAATACGAGGCAAAATAAGATGACACATAGGAATAAGTGGATCCTGGATCAAATAAAATTGACGCATCTCTATGACAGACCGGAACAATACTTATAATGATAGAGTCAGAAGCAACTGCCTCTGTACGAGAAGGAAGAGCATAATATCTGGTCTGGCCTCTCCTTCTAGGGTGATCTCTACCTGCCCAACCTCCACCTCGAGCTGGCTAAGCATCTAGAGTGGTAGCTGGTGCTGTAATCATAGCCTGAGGACCAGGTGGAGCACGCAGTGCCTGAGAATTCTGTGGAGGTGCACCCCTCCTAAGTCCAAGGCAATCCCTCACCATATGGTGAGTGTCACCATACTCAAAACAAGCTCTCGGAGGGCGTGGATGCTGTGGCTGGCTCGGGCCAGGTCTGCTGGACTGACCACTGAAAGCACCCCGTGTAGGAGGCGCACTAGATAATAGCGGTGCATAATAAGGCTCTTGGGGCCTAGAAAGGGTCAGAATACCACTAGCGGCTGGAAGTGTTGAATGAACGGGGCGACTCACATAGAACCTACCATGATGAGGTGCCACTGGGGATCGAGTACCACTATAAGTGCCAGTCTCTCGAGACCTCTTGGCCTCCCTCTCCTATCTTTCCCGAGCAAGAATACTCTCCAATATCCTAGCAATCCCCACAACTTGCTGGATTGCAATATCCATCTCCAACTCCCGGCCTATGCTAAGCTTGATACTGGGGTTGAGACCCTCGATAAATAGACGGAGCCTCTCTCAAACTGTAACAACCAAGGCTGGTGCATGTCTAGCCAAATCACTGAAGCGAACTGCATACTCTGACATAGTCATAGAACCCTGGCGCAACTGCTCAAACTGTGCGCGCCATGCGTCTTTGAGACTCTGGGGAACATACTTCCTCAAGAACATATCCGAGAACTGAGTCCATGTAAGTGAAACTGCCTCATCGGAATACCCAACTCATAAGTATGCCACCATGATAGGCTGCTTCTCTAAGCTGGAATGTAGTAAAAGAAACCCCACTCGACTCCACTACACCCATAGTATGGAGGACACAGTGACACTCCTCAAGAAAACCATGAGCATCCTCTGACGCTAATCCACTGAAGGTAGGAGGGTGGTAGTTCTTGTACCTCTCAAGCCTGAGCTGCTCCACCTCAAAAACTGTTGCCCTAACCTCGGGCTGAACTGGAGCTACCGGCTGAATCGATATAATCTCTAGAACCTGGTTGACCTGAACCTGCTGCTCTAAGGTACAGGCGGCGGGAGTCTATGCTCCTCCCCCGGCCTGAGATGTGGCAGGAGCAACTGGAATAAATCCAGCCTCAGCCATAGTGCTGAGCATGCTCACGAACTGGGCTAGAGTCTCCTGGAAGGCTGGTGCAGCAACAGGTGCCTCAGGTGCCTGCCATCCAGCTGGAGCTACTAGGGGCTCCTCTGTAGCAGCTCGTGCGGGTGCTCTGACTGCACAACGTGGACATCCCTGGCCTCTACTCCGGCCCCGTCCTTTCGCAGCTTTAGCAGGGGGCGCAGGTGCCTGGTCATCAGATCTACACCTGTACATGTCCTCACCATCTGTGAGATATTAGAAGATAGAAGCTTAGAATTTCGAAGTCAACAATTTTGCACGACAAGGAATCAAAGAAGTATAATTTTCCTAACAGTTCCATAGCCTCCTGAAGATAATTACAAACGTCTACGGACCAATCTGCGAGACTCTAATAAATTTGCTTGTGACTCACAACACCTATGAACCTAAAGCTCTGATACCAACTTGTCACGACCCAGTTCTCCCTTTGTAAGACGTCGTGATGACACCTAGTCTCTACCACTTGGTAAGCCTAACAATTTGCGAAATAACAAAAATGGAAGCAAACTTTAATAACTAAATTGCAACAAATAATTAAATAACTGATAAGATGCCACTCGTCATGTACAATAACTAACACTCGAGCATAAATAGTATTCCCAAAACCCGGTAGTCACGAATCACAAGCTTCTAGGATATAACTAAGTGTTTTTACATCTAAGTCTAAGGATAATAAGGAAAGAAAATAATATAGGAGGGAATGGAGGGGGACTCTGAGGTCTGTGGATGCTGCAGATGTATCTTGAAGTCTCCGTAGCAGTAACAAGTACTCTTAGCTAATAGTGAGGCTGGTAAGAGGTACCTGGATCTGCACACAAAACATGTGCAGAAGAGTAGAATGAGTACACCACAACGGTACCCAGTAAGTGCCAAGCCTAACCTCGGTAGAGTAGTGACGGGGTCAGTTCCGGGCCCTACTGGGATATAATAATAAGACAGAAGATATAATAACATGAAGAAAGACAGAGAATTAACAAAAAGAACTCACAGAGAAATAACAACACAACACAATGAGATAAACAACAAGGGCACTTCCGAGATATCGTCTCCTAGTACCAAAAGTAAATACTCAACAGGGGATCTCCCGAGATACCGTCTCATAGTTCCAAAAGTAAATATGCAAGGAGGTATCCCGAGGTACCGCCTCATAGTCTCAAAAGTAAATGTGCAGGGGATATCACGAGGTACCGCAACGTAGTCCCAAAAGTAAAAATGCAGGGGGGATCTCCCGAGGTACCGCCTCGTAGTCTCAAAAGTAAACACACAACTCGAATCGATGGAAATACAACAATTAACAACAATAATTCCACATTTAAGGTTGATAAAAATCAAGGAAAACATAAATTCTACTAAACATGTTGCACAAAGTTCAAATAAGCATTTAAGACACATAGACATGATAAATTAGACTAAACAGGATAACTACACATGGTGTTAAGATGTAACAGGCTACTACTCACTGAAAAACTGGATTTTACAACATTTAGCCCATGTACGCACTCATCACCTCGCATACACGACACTCACATATCACAAAAGTATCACATCAGTACCAAATTGTAAGGGGTTTTCCCCCACACAAGGTTAGGCAAGCCACTTACCTCGAACCAAGCTCAATTAATTAGTAAGAGTGCCCTTTCCACGATTTTCCGACTCCAAATGACCTAAATCTAGGTAAAAACAATTACGTACTACAAATACAACTATAATAAACTAATCTAATTAATGAAATTAAGACTTTAACAAGAATTTCAAAAATCGCCCCAAAAAGTCGACCCGGACCCACATCTCGAAATTGTAAGCACGTAATTTTTGACCCGCACGATTTTTAAGAGTTATTTTTAGTATCTATTTGATTTTACGAAGTTTTAGTATATTTTTGTCTTCAATTTTAATTTTAAAATGTAAAATTGAAAATACAAAAAATAATAGTTTCTTTTTTTTCTATTTAATTAGGGTATTAAGTATTTTTAGAAAGATATTATTTTTTACCCATTTTTATTTGAGTATAATATTTGAAAATACAAAAAAAATAGTTTCATTATGATATAGTTTTACTTTAATTAATTGGAAATAATTTTGCATTTAATGGTATATTTTTAAATTATTTTGAAGGAAAGGGATTAAGTTTTCTTAATAGTGGGACTTTTAGAATTGAAGAGTCCAAAATTTGAGCGCAGTTGCCCCATTCCTGAGCCCAAATCGGAACAGCCCAGCACCCAACCCATTAACCCATTTGATCTCAGCCATCCATTCCCTTCTAATCCTTTGGCCATTATTCACCCCCACTCACATATAAAACCTTAATATTCATCAAACCGAAAATCGAAGGAACCCTAATTGCTCCACCCCTAAGAATCAGCCGCAACCCTCGCCACCCAACTCGCCGAAAACCAGACCCTTCCACCAAAGCACGTCGGAAAACATGCGCACACGCATATAGACTCAAAAGTGAGAAGACATTTTCTAGTGATAAGAGATGCTCAGTGTAGTAGTGTTATCTTCTATTGTTTCTGCCGTTCCAGTTGTCTGTGACCTTGATTTTTCTCTTAATAATAAGATTTGAATTGATAAATAGTAAAAAAAACAAAATCCTAAGGACGATACAATGAGAAATTCTTAGAGTTCCAGGCGATGAATCTCTAAATCTTTCACTTTTGGTTCAAAACAATGGAAAAGGAACTGCCAATATTATGATTAAGGCTCCTGAGTTTGTACAATTGGAGAAAGAGAGGATTGAACTTCAAGGGAAAGAAAACCAGAGGATGGAGTTTCATTTGAGCCGAGGTTGATTCCGGTTCGAGTCCTTATTGCCAATCGAAGTTCCCGGTCGCGTGTCCAATTGCTTGTTCAATGATTTGCTGATGATTCATTGTTGGGAGTTATTTCATTAATCAGGCTTTGAAAGATTTCATCAGTGATGTCCATTTCTTCCTCCCTTTTTCCGTTTTTCTTAATGTCATGCTTTTGTTTTGATAGCCTCGTTAATCAGTCCGTGCTCTGTTTTAGTTGATCGTATGAGTTAACGTTTTATTCCTCTGTTTTGGAGGTATTTGATTTGCTCATTTTGTTTTGATAATTGTTTTTTGTATATGGTTTGGTTTAATCGTCTTGGATACATTTTTACGACTAAAAATGAGTTTGGTTTCCTTGATTCGTTGCTTCATTAAGATATAAATATTTAATGCGGGTAGATTAAAATTTTGGTGACTACAAGTATTTGGCAGTACGGTTGGACTGAGAGTTAAAGTAAATTGGAATATTTTATTGCTTTCTTAATTGCTCGGACAGCTAGGAGCATGCTTAGGCTGACCACACTTGGGATAGGCAAATATTAGGATGTTTTAGTTTTTTTTCGAGGTGAGAGATCGTTCCCTTTAGTTCATATTCAGGGGAATGCCCCGTAGACTTTGTATATATTTTTATCTGGGGTATGCCTTGTAGTATCATGTATTTGGAGGCCGTGACGAACCTCGCGGAAAAGTATATTATATATTAGATTTAGGATTTTACTTTACTTTTATTTTTTCTATTTTCTTTTATTAGGTGGGGGACGACCTCTATCTTTTATGGTGTTTACTTTATTTTTCTATGTTTTTTTACCTCAATTTGAATATTTTAAAAGCAAACTAGATCGAGTATGCAACCGTGACTTTCACGGGACTAGGGAATGCCTAACACCTTCTCGCCGAGTCAAGTGAACCCCCTTACCTAGAATCTCTGGTGCAACTGGTTTAACAGTCAAATGTGTTTTGAAGGAAAATTATTATTTAAAAAATGATGACCTGGCACACTGAAATCAAATATCATGTGGCGACTCTGAAAATCTTTTAAAACACAATCCTTTGTCACTTTTCAGACTTGAAAACCTTTTTGAGCTTTACAATTCTTTTTTTTATTTTTAAGAGTGTTAGTGAGGTTGTAAAAAAGGGGGTGTGACAGGAATCGGGTAAAAGTCACAAAATACGAACTCCCATTCACCCACGAGTTCAGTTGTATCAAAATTACTCAAATCAGATGTCAAAATCCCAATCAAAACTCAAAATTTTGATTGAAGAACTTTCCAACTTTTTCCCATTTTTTCTCAACTCAAATCCTTAATTAAAGGTGTGTTTGGTATAACGGAAAATGTTTTCCGTGGAAAATATTTTTCAACAAAATATTTTCTTAGAAAACAAGTAGTAATCTTATTCATTTTCCGGTGTTTAGTACTCAAATTAAGGAAAATAACTTTTCAAGAGTACTCATACATAATTTAGATACAATAAACATGAAACCATAAACTTTCGAACCAACAGCCTTCCGAACCCACAAATGTCATAAACTTTTGAACTGCTAAATTTTCAGAATCACGAAATTTCGAACCCGTAAACTTTATAATTTCCAACTCGTAAACTTCCAAACACATAAGCCTTCGAACTCATAACTTTGGAACTTGGGGGTGGGGGCAGGGGGCAGGGGGCAGGGGCATGGGTGAGTGTTGCACAAAAAAAATAGCAATTTGAAAATTACGAAAAAATTGAATTTTTTGTGCGGGGGTGTGGGGCAATGGGTGAGGGGGTGGGGTTGTAGGGTGAGTGGTGGCGAAAAAAGCTGAAATTTGAAAAAAAACTTTTTGGCGAGATCGATTGGGTGGGTAGGAATTGGGTAGGGTTAGATGGGTGGGTGTGGGGTGGTTTCACGACCCGATTTACCCTCCGAAGGTGTCGTGACGGCACCTAGTCTCTACGACTAGGTAATCCTACTATAAAGGGGAAAACTGAAATAAAACACAAGAAATAAAGGGGATAAGGGCAATGATATAAATAACATACTGGCCGCTCGGCTCATACAAAATATAACTCCCCTAGACCCGGAATGTCACAGACAATCACAACCTTCTAACACTACTGTAGTTCTAACAAAAACTGGAAGTACATACGAACTCTATAAGATAGAATGGAAGGGGAGTCAGAGCATTCTGTGGACGCGACAGAAATACCTTGCAGTCTCCTGGAATCAGCAGCAACGACTAATCACGAGGCTGATAGCTCATACCTGGATATGTGCATGAAAGGGCATGAGTGCACCACATTTGGTACCCAGTAAGTGCCAAGCCTAACACCGGTCAAGTAGTGACGAGGTCAGGTTGAGGCTCTACTGGATTCCTAAACAAGTCAATTTAAAACAGCACAAAAGATAGGTAAAGTCTACGGCAAGCAGTTTAAGAAAAACAATATAAGTTTTACGGTAAAGAGAGTCCTCGGCTCAACACAATGTTTCATAAAGTGGAATCTCTCGGGATATCGTCCCGTAGTTCCAAATGATTATGCAGTACAGGGGGATCTCCCGGAATACGTCTGTAGTCCCAAAGTAAATATGAAGTACAGGGGGATCTCCCGGAATACGTCCGTAGTCCCAACGTAAATATGCAGTACAGGGGGATCTCCCGGAATACGTCCGTAGTCCAAATTTTAATATGCTATGCAGGATGAATGACAAGCATAACATCGAATTTACACAGTTTATACTAATCACAAATAAGGAAAATAAGGGCTTAACTAAGCATGACGCACAAAAGATTAAGCAGGCAATTAAGCACGTAATCATGCTTTCCTAATCTAAGCTAAACAATATATCATATGATAACAAGTTCATAGAAGAGAAACAATTCATGTTTTAGTAAGGGAAAGATGAGATTTTTGCAATAACGGCCAGCGTATGAACTCGTCACCTCACGTACACGGCGCCCACACAACATTTAGCATCAAATATCCTAAGGGGGAAGTCCCCAACACAAGATTAGGCAAGCCACTTACCTTGACTTCTCAAATCAACTTGGAATAACGTTCTTGCGACGAGTACCAAACTCTGAATGGCCAGAATCTATTCAAATAAGTTACATAATGTGAATATTACTACAAGCAACTAGTTTAATAAATAAATTTGAAGCTAAAGCGCGAAATTAGGAAAATTCCCCAAAAAGTCTCTCGGGCCCATGACTCGAAATCGGGTGAAAGTCACAAATTCCGAACACCCATTCACTCACGAGTACACTCAACCAAAAATCATCAAAATCCGACGTCAAAATCTCACTCAAAACTCGGATTCTCAATTGGGGAACCTTTATCTCATTTTCAAACATTTTCCCACAATTTTCCTTAATTAGATTGAAGAACTTACTATAGATTGATGAAATACAAAGGAAATAGGATTAGGAACCGTTACCTATTAATCTCCTCTTCAAAGTCCTCACAAAATCGCCAATTCCCGAGCTCCAAATTGATTTTAGAAGTTATGAACTCAAACTCTCGATTTCTCCTATTTTTGACCAGCGATTTTTGCTTCTACGAGGGGACCACCGCACCTGCGGTCCCGCTTCTGCGGCTGGGCATCTGCATCCTGCAGATTTTCATTAACTCATCAGGGCCCGCACTTGCGCTCCTCTCTCCGCAGATGCGGTTCCGCTTCTGCGGTTCTCCAGCCGCATCTGCAGGCCCTCACACCCCAGACCGCACCTGCGACCTCTTCTTTGCTTCTGCGGGGCCGCACCTGCTGTCCAACATCCACAGGTGCGAAAATGACAGGTTCAGCAACACCAGCAATAGCCGAAGTCCAAAATCCTTCCCATTGAGCATCCGAAACACACCTGAGGCCCCCGGGACCTCAACAAAAATCACCAACCAGTCCCATAACCTCATTCGAACTTAGTCGAGCCTTCAAATCACATCATATAACACCAAAAACGAGGATTAAACATAAATTCAAGCCTAAGACTTAGCAAATTTCTGAAATCCACAAACAATGCCGAAACACGTCAAAACTAGTCGGATTGACCTCAAATTTGACACACAGGTCACAAATGACACCACAAACCTATAACCACTCCCGGAATTCCATTCCGAGTTCGACATCAAAATTTCACCTATCGGCTGAAATCGCCGAAAATCTAACCTTCGCCAGTTCAAGCCTAAATCCACTACAGACCTCTAAAACATATTCCGGACGTGCTCCTAATCCCAAAATCACTCAACGGAGCTAACAAAGTCGACATAATTTCATTCCGGACCCGTCTTCACACAGTTCTAACTACGGTACGATTCCTAAGACTTAAACTCATAATTAGGGACTAAGTGTCCCAAAGCTCTCCGAATTTCATAGATAATCACTCCAGCAAGTCCCAATAGCAGAAACCAACGTGGGGAAAGCAGTTACTCGGGGATCGGGGCTCTAACTCTTAAAATAGCTGGCCGGGTCGTTACAGTTGGTGAGGGTGGGGAAGGTTGAGAATGAGTTTTGAAAAATATTTTCCCTTGTCTTGATAATGAAAACATTTTCCTCCAATTGGAGGAAAATGAGTTGATAAGGAAAATTTTTTTCAAAACATTTAAACCAACCAAACATGGAAAAATTGGAAAGCTTCATACAAAACACACCCTAAATGGTAAAATTAACGTTAGATTAGTAGAATATAAACAAAAACAAGTGAAGAATCATTACCCAATCGATACCTCTGAAAGTCCCTCAAAATTTCGTCCAAATCCGAGCTCTCTATCTCAAGTTTTGATATAAATGGCTAAACCCGTGTTTTTGAAATGTAATAGTATGCCCAGGTGCTCACACTATGCGATCGCGGAAATTCCTACGCGATCGCGTAGAACAAAATTCCAACAGCTTAAAAAAAACATGGTATGCGAACGTGTCACCTCACCCGCGATCGCGTACTAGTGACTACATAAACCTACGCGATCGCGTCCATCCTCACGCGACCGCGAAGAACAAAACTTGAACTCCACTGTCGATTTACTTCCTCTTCGCGAACGCGGCCTAGCCTATGCGTTCGCTATGCACAACCCGCCTGACTTTGGTGATCGTGTACCCTAACTCGCAAACGCATAAGGTAAAATGACACTGCCCCCAGACAAGCTTACCCGATCACGTCCCCTTTTGCGCGATCGCATATGAGGAAACCAGCAGTTGAAGGTACCAGAATTTCTGCTATTCCAACCAGTCCAAAACTAGTCAGTTAACCATCCGAGGCCCCCGGGACCTCAACCAAACATACCAACAAGTCCTAAAACACCACACAAACTTAGTCGAGCCCTTAAATCACATCAAACAACAACAAAAACATGAGTCACACTCTATTTCAAACTTAACGAACTTGAAACTTGAAACTTCTACAGTTGATGTCGAAACCTATCAA
The DNA here is from genome assembly GCA_005239505.1 of Nicotiana paniculata. NCBI lineage: Eukaryota > Viridiplantae > Streptophyta > Magnoliopsida > Solanales > Solanaceae > Nicotiana > Nicotiana paniculata. The sequence goes on from MDKI01242662.1 coordinate 40,466, forward strand.
ATCACGTCCAATTTACCTCAAATTTTGCACACACATTATAATTGACATTAAGGACTTACGACAACTTCCAGAATATGAATCCGACCCCGATATAAAAAATCCACTCCTGGTCAAACTTCTTAAAAATTCAACTTTCGCCATTTCAAGTCTAATTCAGCTACTGACCTCCAATTCACAATATGGACACGCTTCTATATCCAAAATTACCCAACGAAGCTAATGGAACCGGCAAAACTCCATTACGGAGTCGTCTTCACACAGTTCCAACTACAGTCAAAATCCTAGAACTTAAGCTTCTATTTTAGGATTAAGTGTCCCAAATCACTCTGAAACCAAAAACAAAACCTCCCGGCAAGTCACATAAGCATAAAAAGATACGGGAAATGCAGTAAATACGGGATTGAGGCTAATACTCTCAAAATGACCACCCGAGTCCTTACACTTAAGGTCTTGATCAACTTTGTCTTATGTGTTACGACTTGCGTGTGTGGTCAAGTTTAGGTTTCGGATGCTTTAGGATCAATTTGAAAGAAAGATTCTTTTTTAGAAGCTTAAGCGGTACGAGTTGACCGGAGTTTGACTTTTGTGTAGATGATTCCGAAATGGAATTTTGATGATTCCAATTGATTCTTATGGTGATTTTGGACTTAGGCGTGCATTTGGATTCAGATTTGGAGGTCTGTAGAATAATTTGAAGCATTTTGGTGAAAATTAGAAAGTTGAAGTTTTGGAAGGTTAAGAGGTTTAATCGAGAGTTGACTTTGTTGATATCGAGTCTGAATTGCGATTTTGAGATTTGGATTAGATCCGTATGTCATTTGAGACTTGCATGCAAAATTCGACGTCATTCCCGGTTGATTTGATATGTTTCGACTCGAGTTTTGGAAGTTGGAAGATTTGAAATATCATAAGTTTGATTCGTGGTGCAATTCGTATTTTCGATGTGATTTGAGGCCTCGAGTAGGACCATGTTATGTTATAGCACTTGTTGGTATATTCGAACAGGGTCCCGAGAGCCTCGGGTGTGTTTCAGATGGGCTACGGGCCATTTCTTCAAGATTTTGAGTTGCTGGTTTCTGGCACTGCTGTTACTCTTCGTGATCGCGAATATGAAGTCGTGATCACGAAAATTTTGAGATGTCCGTGTTCGCAGCTGTCTCTCCGCATTCGCGTAGTGGAGCTGGACGCTGGTGGTCATTTGTTTATCGCGTTTGTGAGTCTCTTTGTGCATTCGCGTAGATTGTTGCCCTTATTCATCGCGTTCACGATGTGTTTTCTGTGAACGCGAAGCGTTATTTTGCTGGGAAACATTTAATTCTTCACGATCACGAGATCTGTTCCGCGATCGCGTAAGAGGAATCGGTGTGGTAGATTATAAGAACTCTATTTTGAGGTTTTGGATATTTTTATCGTATTTTGAGTTGTAGACCTCGAATGGGAGATGTTTCATGGGTATTTCAAGAAAATCATTGGGGTAAGTGTTCTGCCCCCGGAATAGATTATCCTTCATGATTTCATATTTATTTTTACCATTAAATTAGTGTTTTGAGTTGACGAAAAATGGGAATTTTTGGAGAAATCTTTCAAAGTGTAAAATGATGTTTGAAGGACTAGTTGATGTCGGAAATTGATAATTTTGGTATGGTTGAACTCGTATTGGAATGGGTGTTTGCGTTTTGTGAATTTTATCAGGTTCTGAGGTGTGAGCCTAGGGGTTGACTTTTGGGTTGAATTTTTAGTTTTAATTAAAGATCAAAGATTTATTATCCAGAATTTTTTCCTATGAGTTTTGTTTATGATTTAAAGTATTTTGGCTAGATTTGAGCCGTCCGGAGGTTGTTTCACTCGAGAAGGTCATTTTAAAATATCGATCTAGCTTCTTTGAGGTAAGTATCTTGCCTAACTTGGTGTGAGGGAACTACCCCTAGGATTTGCGTCATTTGTGCTAATTGTGTCATGTGAATACCGTGTACGCGAGGTGACGAGTACGTACTCAAGCTTATTTTTAAGAATTTGACCGTTTAGGACTCTTAGGCTCTTATGTTCATTAGATGTGAAGTTGTTTTAGCATGTTAAATTCTCCATTTACCAAATTCACCCTTACATGTCTTATTTGGAATTAATTGATTCATGTTCTGCCCTTTGTTGCCAATTAAGCTCTTATGTACCTTAATGGAAGTTGTTGCTTCTTTATTTGCCTTGTTGTCTCTCCCGTAATTTGTTCAACCTTAATTTAAAAAATTATTATTTTTTCCGTAATCGCTTAACTTTAATCGAAGTTATTATGATCTTTTCCATAATTGCTTATCCTTAATTGAATTTATTAGTATCTTTTCCGTAATTACTTAGACTTAATTGAAGTGTTGTTGTCCCTTTCATTGTTGACGTATTCTTATTGGGGTCATTGATTCATGCTCTCTCTCTTATCGTCGAATTGTACTTTTGTGGAATCGTTGTTACATATTATCTTTTCCCTTGTTGAGCTATTTCTTGTTGAGACTATTATTCCTGTTGTGTCTTTCTTTGTGAGCTCGTCCCTCCGTTTCTTTGTGTTCCAAAGTTCCTGAATTGATTTACTTACTGTATTCTCATGTTATTGGCGTTGTTGCTGTTGTACTCAGTGTTGTTGAGACGAGGACTATGTGCGGTTATGGTATTGAAGCTGTTTTGAGGAAATGTTATGGACTATGGCACATGTTGTGAAAGTCATTTATTGTGTTGTTATATTTTGGCACACGTGGTATGTTGTGAGGATTGTCAGCGTGTTCGCATGTGAGTTGTTCGTGCTATTGTTACTATTGATATTTGCACATGCAGCGTGACAAGGCGGGCTATATATGTGGGTTTGCGCATGTGGAAAGACAAGGTGGGAATATTATTGTGTGTGTGCGGCGAGACAATGCGGGCATTACTTTATTATTGCGCACGTGGCGAGACAAGGTATACTATATCGGGGAATGATTTGTGATGACTAGTGATGGTCTGGGGGCCTTGTTGTTATTGATATTGTGCAGTAGCGTGCCTACTTTGTGTGAGTTTTACCTTGTACATTTTGTGGTAATTGTTTCTTATGTGCCATTCATTATCTTTACTCTTACTTCTTGACATGAATTATGATATAACACTTGCACAAGAATACACGTATTTAATCACCCATATCGGTTTAAGAAGATGAATCTTGATGTTATTAACCATTTACATGTACTCCCGTTTACTTGCCTTCTGTGTGAGAGTTATCCTGTTGGCATGTGAGTTGTCCGTGCAATCATGAGTCATTCTTATTATTGGAACGTGAGTGGTCCATGCAGATATTCGATATTGTCACATATCTTGGCACGTGAGTCGTCCGTGCGTATGAATTGTAATGTGGGCACAAGATGCTAAGTGATTAGGGTTCATGAATTGGGACCCGTGATTTGTGATTATGAGGTTTGGAACCTTGTGCAAATTCTTGAATAAATCTGGTACAAAACCGGTTGTTCTTATTGAGTTGTTACTTATTTTCCTTTAATTTGTTTCACTGGACTTAGACTGTGTTCAACTTACTTTACAACATTATTATCTGTTTGCTTCTTGTTGTTAAATGTTGTATCTAGTGTTTCATTGCGAGTATGTCTTCCTTACCATGCTTAGCCTTATATTAATATCCTGTTAGTTCATCTTCATACTTGTTTAGGTTGTTTAGTCCAGTAGGTGTCTTGACTATTCCTCGTCACTACTCCATCGAGGTTAGTCTTGATACTTACTGGGTAACTGCTGTGGTGTACTCATGCTATGCTTCTGCACATTTTTGTGCAGATCCAGGTGGCTCGGTCGTTGTTGGTTATTAACTAGCTGAATATGAAGTAATAAGCTTGTAGCTTTACAGGAGTCAGAGGGTCTCCCCTAAGTACTACAAGGAAACAATAGCTGAGGAAATAAAGAAGAAGGCTTCAACCTAAGCATAGTAACGGGGAAAAAAATGATCTTGTAACAACAATCTCATTACAATATTGTATACACTCTATAAGAAAGTGGCACCTATCGTGGTTAATGAACGAGAAGAAAAAAAATTCAAAAGTGATATTACAGGAAATTCCATTATTCATAGGCAATAAGATAAGCAATGTATTCATGTAGCAAGTGGCAGAACAACCAAGAGAAGTAATTGGTTATGTCTAAAGACAACTAAGAAGGCACAAAAGGAAATCTATGGTTCTAGCAAGTTAAAGGAATGTTGTGAGTAATGTGAATAGATATGTGTAGGTCGCAAGCTAAAGTATGGTAGAGCGAAAATATTTTGGGTAGATAGGAGTAAGGATAAGAAAATGTGGGTGAGAAGGTGACAAGAATAGGTAACGCCTCGGGATTAATGTCATGCCCTAAACCTGGGGGGCGAGACCAGCACCCGGTGCCTCGCCTATCCTTGTGTACCAACTTGCGACTAAGGGACTCTGAACATATAATGTCATACTTTTTTCATGGGCCACATTGCAGGACAATTTGTGAACGTTGGCTAAACATCAATATAAAGTTGGGCCGACATAATTAAAACAGCTGGCAAACCAAAAAAATATACATACAAGGCGTACAAGCCCAACATACTGTGCTAACTAACAAGATATGTCTACAAGCCTCTACTAATGGATGTACTGTAATCGAAACAGGGCTTCGACCTATCCATAACATATATATACATATATACATAACATGTACATAAAACTCTAGACCTGGCAACTCCGAAGGACGCGGAGATTACCGATCAAGCTGAACTCGGGCAACACCTACTGAGTATGTCTACTCGTCTGTCTGTTTGAACCTTCACGAATGAAATGCAGCGTCCCCGAAAAAAGGGACGTCAGTACGAAATAATGTAATAAGTATGTAAGGCAATATATTGAAAGCTGAAACTGAACTGGTAATATAATAACTGAAAGTAACTGGGAGTCAAAGACAATATGAAGATATGCTAACCTACTGATGCTGACTCAACTCTCTCAATATAGTAAGTAAAATAGCTTTCCGACAATAAGGCTCGGTATATATAACTGCTCTGCCATAGTAGGCTCACTCATAGGCGCTCGACCATACTAGGCTCTGTATCTCGCCCAACTGCGCTCGCTCATAGGCGCTCGACCACAGTAGGCTCGGAATATAACTTACCATCTGATCAGAGGTTGCCCAATAGGGGCCTGCCCATCGATTATAGCTCGATGGTAATGAAAATACTATAATACTGTATATATAGAGTCTCTGCTCTCTTGACTGGAAAAAATAAATAATAACTTGAATATGAAGTCCCAATAAGGAGAATATTGTAACTTACAAGACTAGAAAAATATACGTAAATTCCGGGATATAAATTTTTCTTTATGCCTCATTATCATACTCGTGTAATTACGAGATCATGCCAAAATTAAGGAAGGGCTTAGCCTTAACATACCTGGGCCGGTTCTCTTGAAAATCCTTCTTGTACACGTCAATTGCGACAAAACACGTTACAACTCCGACCATTGTAAATCACGTATGAAATCTCTTTTTATCCTTCCATGGAGAAAAAAAAACGTTGACAATCCTTGGCGACTTAGATAACTGGAGCAGTAGAATAAATGCTTCAGTCATTCTCTTCACATCATGTTATTCCATTTGACATGAGATCTTCCTGTATGTCAGGAATTGAATTTTTCTAGAAAGAGGGACATGGCTTCAAATCATGATTATTGCTTTGGTAGTAGAATGATTCAAGTAGTAATAGATTTCACGGCCACTTTCTGTTCTTTCCTCAAATAGTTAGTACAAAGAGAGGTTTTGTAGTTTATTTAAGGGACCCTTAATTTATTATGATAATGAATTCCTTGTTAGGTGCTCTAATAATATGACACCTTGCTACATATCATATGAGTCACTTAGTGGCTCTTTTTAATCACTTCCTGGGCTGCCACATGAGGCTTTGTCCCCACCTATTAATTATTCACAAATCCTTAATTAAATAGTTAATCTCCCATTAAACCAATAATTAACCAATTACCCACATAATTAAGAATTATCTAAAATTATTTATAATACTACTCACTTTTAACAGTTCAGAGAATGGTCATTCAGGAAGACGCTTCCCTAAAACAAGCAATGTGAGCAAATTTAAGCTTAAAAGACAATATGTGCAAGTTACACTAAGTGTCACCCTTGTGAGTAAGGAATTTTGTTATCCTTAGTACAGAAGGATTATCGCAAGGAGAGAAAGGGTCATCGATGATGAGAAAAAACGCCAAGGATTAAGAGATAAAACATCTATAGGAAGATCGTCGCAGCACTAGATCTTAGTATTCCCCTAAAGAGGGGAATATGGAGTGATGTAGCATTAAGTTAGAATTAAGTAACTATGGAATGGTGAAGGAAGAATGCGAAAAAATGAGAAAGGAATGGAATTGCACTTATCTTCTACAGATATGCTGCGATTGAGAATATTGATAAATAAGGAGCCAATGCGAGACGTAAGTTAAGACAAAGGAAATAACCCAAGAAAGATTATGCGGAATATTGATATAAGAATGGGCCAACGGGTATTTAGTAGTTGATTCAGGAAGAGCCCAATCATGTCTAGACAAGAGGTTACAGACGAATCAACAGATCGTGCAAGATAAACGTAGTGAACCCAGATGCGAGACTAAATTGCATAGTTTAACATGGGATATACCTCACATTTTATGCGCATTAATGATAAAATTACACTTATTATGTGCTTAATGGATTTATTTCATGTATAGGTGAAGTGAAGATGGAAACGGGGCTAAAAAGATGCAAATACGTCAAAAAATACGCGAAAGGAGGCACCCGGGCGAGAGCCGGGCGACAGAGCCAAACAACCTGCCCTACCCTGGCGTTAGCCAGGCGTTAGGGCTGAAACGCCAGACCTACCCTGGCATTAGCCAGGCGTTAGGGCTAAAACGCCAGCCCTTGCCTGGCGTTAGCTAGGCGTTAGCCACCAAACGCCAGGTCCCCAATTTCGCCCAAGTCCGAGTTTGACGAGTTAAAT
>MDKI01242173.1:0-20086 GCA_005239505.1 Nicotiana paniculata
AAAAATTAGAGTGCAAATAAATAAATTTATGGGGCAGAGCCAACCATGTAAATAAAATGCGATTAAGTAAATTAGGCGGCATTAACGACCATAATGTAGTGCAATATAAATGGAGTTAGTGAGCAGGAGTAAAGTAAATAAAAACTTGATTGTTATTGAAAATGCAAAAAATTGATAATACAAGTTAAAAACTTATAATATACTTAGAGAGAGAGCTCTAACCAATTCTAGAGAGAGGGAGAGAATTCTTTCTCAAGTGGTAGTGTAAGGTGTGTTTTACAAGTGATATGGGAGGCGATTTATAGCCAAAAAACTAAAAATTACATAGTGTTTTCTAATATCATCCATGATGTCATTAGAAGTAAGTGCTAGCTGATGTCATGGATGATGTCAACTGTGATGTCATTGTGCTATCATGCTGATGTAATTTTTGATTAATTTCTCAGAAAATTTAATCAGGGTCTTCTTCTTCTTCTTCTTCTTCTTCTTCCGATGATTTTTCAGACGAAGATGCTTGATTTTGTTGACCTGGAATTTGTATCTTGAGAGATTCAAGAATTTTTTTCATTTGCTGAATGAAATTAAGCCTTCTGCTGGAACCGGCTAGTTGTGCATTTGCAATGGACTTTTGTTGTAAAAATAATACTTGGGAAGCATCTGGTATAGCTAGATACTGCTGATAAGATAGAAACCACTTGTCTACTGCTGGCACATAGGCTTCAGATGATTCCCACATTTTGTACCATTTGCATTGGCCTTGGCGGGCTAACCACGGTAGTTCTTTATGTCCTTCTGGCTTGTGGAAGGAAAAATGCTGGGAGTATATCCATGGAATATGAAATCTATGGGAAAATTGGAGGAGTATGGGTATATGCTGCTCATTAGAAAACTTGTGACATAAATAATCATATCCTTCTTTTACTGGTGCTGTAAGAATTTTAGCTCTATGACTATATGCAGGCCACCATTGATGTATAAACCACTAAGGAAATTCAGAAGTTAGTTGTTTACTCAGAAGATGAACCATGAATGCTTTTCAAGTTGGTTTTGGAAGGTGAAAGCATTTATCCATCCTATTTGGTAGTCGTAATAATGGTAAAATTGCGGATCAAAAGGCTGAGAAAGTCTTTTGTATTTGGCTGGATGGGTTCCCCATTCTTTTGGTGCGATTATTTTATTAATCCACACCGTAGTATGTATGCCATATGATTGGTTTTGTTTTTCTTTATGGGACTTAAACAAGCAGGATTTGCTATATGTGAGAATGAACTCATAGTATTTTTGGGTATGTTTGTGGGTGTTTTGAATGAAATTGGCTGAAGGGCTAAGTATTTTCTTAGCTACCTCGGGGTTGGAATGCCAGAATTCTGGTTCAATCTGAATGAGTGGGTAGACACTTTCATTCTTAATATAAGTAGGTTCCTCGGAAGAGGAGCTTTTGTTTGAAGAAATAGGTTGTGGCACTGGTGAAGAAAGTGCCTGATTGGTTGTGATTTTTGGGATGTTGGATAGGCGTCTTGTACCTGCAAAGGGGCTCGTAGCCTTCAATATTTTTTGTGTGGTGCTTTTACCAACCACAGGAATTGAAAAAGCCATGTGACTTTGGGTCACCACAGAGTTTGAAGAAGATGCATGACTTTCTGCCGCCACCTTGGAACTATAATTTTTATACAATTGGTACTGATCTCTCAGTTGTTTTTTAAATAGGCCAGGCATGGTCATTTGATCATTAATTTCCATGAGTTGGCGCCATTGCATGAATTCTTCTTCTGTCCAAGGGGAAGTCACGGTGAGTTTGAGTTTGTTGAGATTTTTCTTCCTCAACTAGGTCTGCCCATCTTTTTGGACTGGATATTGGAATAGGTCCTAAACTTTCTATCATATGAATTTGGGGAGCTCTGCTCATGGCGTAGTCTGATGGCTTTCTGTATTTCAGCTGGCTTAATCCAGCTGCGCCTTTTGAGAGTTATTTGGAGGTAACTGAAATGGTATGTTGTTTGGGAACAATATCTGTAGCAGACTATTTGGGTACTGCTTCAGTAATATTTTCCTCGGGTGGAGGAAGAGCATGTATCGGAGGATCAAAAATTTCTTCTTTATTTTTTCTTGGCATTTTACCTTCCATGCAAGAATTCTCGGGTAAGAAAATCTGGAATACAGTTTGAGCTCTATTTGATATATTCTATATCGAAATAAAAAATAGATAAAATAGCGTGGGGGAATTCTTGTTGTTGATATTGTGTAGTGGTACACTTACCTGTGTGAACTCATTCTCTGAAAGTTGTGAGAAAACATTTTTTGTGTTGTCCTTTCCTTTCCTTATGCTTATTAGCTGGTTTGAACTATGTTAGGACACTTGCACAAGTATACACGTAGCTAAGCGCTCTTATCGGATTAAGGAGCTTCCTTGTTATTGTTGAGTATAGATACCTTGTTGTATTTGCATTCTATGTGTGAATGACTCTAATTGGCACGAGACTCGTTCGTGCAGTTATTAGCTGAAATAAGGGCACAAGGTGCCAAATGTTAGAGTTTAGATATTGGGACCCGTGAGTTGTGATTTGTCCGAGGTTCTGTTGCTCGTGGAATTGACTAAGACCTGATTTAAAAGCAGTTGTAATTGCTGAGTTATTACTTCTCCTTGTTGTATAAGTGATTCTGGATTTAGTTTGTGTTCCATTCATTCTTTTGTGTTATTTCATGGTCTTTCCGCTGATACTTGTTGTTTCCTTCCTTATTGAATTTACTGTATTGTTAGCCATATTGCGTAGTCTTTATATAGATATCATATTCCATTATTCCTATATTTATACTTGTTCAGTTCATTAGACCAGTGGATGTCTTGACTAGTCCTCATCATTACTTCACAGAGGTTAGTCTTGATACTTACTGGGCACCGTTGTCATGTGCTCATACTACACTTCTGCACATTTTTGTGCAGATTCCAGGTATTGCGTAGCTGGTTGATCGTTAGCTAGCAACACAGATTGCTATTGTTGACACTCAAGGTAAAACCTTCTACAACCTTTGCAGGTTTCGGAGTCAGCGTCCTATTTTTGTTCGTACACTGTTTTATTTATTTCTGAACAGTTGTATTTAGAAGTTATAATATAATTTTGTAGAGCTTATAACTTGTACTACCGAGTTTTGGGAATATGTTTATTGTATAAAGAATTCATTTCAGAAAATATTAGATGTGATTTATTATTGTTGTTATTCCTTAAATGTTAGGCTTACCTAGTCCTTAAGACTAGGTGCCATCACGATACCCAGCGGAGGGGAAATTGGGTCGTGACAAGAAACTACCTAGATCTCGGCGGGTCTGTGCTCTATCTTTGGCTAATTGTTTCAATATCTTATCATGTCGACATATTTTTGAGAGCTACATATTGGATGAGATTGGTAAGTTGGACATATGTGATTTGTTCGTAAGGAATAACATCACCAGAATGCTGATTTTGGAGTTCTTCTTTAACTAAATCCCTAAGAGACTTAGGTACACCATCTAGGAATTTTTCTTTCCAATATGGGAGATTTCCATCAGGTTTTTCGTAGATTCGGGTAAGAAAGGAATCTTTATACCATCTGAAATCAGAAAGAGTTATACACTTAAGGTTGTTAAGTATTTCAGAAGATCTTTCCCTAAAGATACCTGGACTACCTATGAATATTTTGATAATGGTATAAATTAGAGTGTTGGTTGATTAGGGAATGGTAATGCTATCCTTAAGAATTGGTTCTCCCGTTTAATCAACTCGGACACTTAAGAGAATTTGGTTCTTATCTTCTTCACTAAGATGGGTATCCCACCATCCTTTAAGTTGACCTGTGAAACCTGCCACTAAGACATGGGTAGTAAGCTGGTCAGAACAGTTATGAGAAGTTCGGTATGCAGTAGCTACGATAGTTATTTGTTGTAATTTGGCCAAAATATTGTATTCAGAACAACCATCTATGTTCCATTCATAAATATTATTTGCATTATAGTTGTTCTGCATAACATTAGGTCTTTCTTCTAAGGCTACATCAGGATGGGTAGCTCTAGAATAGTAAAGTCATTGGGGTTGACGCCAGTTGAAGGATCCTGTTCTGACAAGGGAAATTTCTAGGGGATGATTGTTATGGAATTGTTCTGACTGTGAATTGTTTCCTTGGTCAGAGTCGACTTCTCGAAAAATGTGTACAGAAGAATCGTTAGTTGGGGTATCCTGAACTATGGTTTTCTCAATCTCTAGGATCCTACGCTGAAGGTCAGAGAACTGAGGATAGTCTTTAGCTAGGTGAATCCGAAGTTCCGTAGCAAAAGTTCTAGGGATTTCATAAGGTTTAAATAAAGGGATTGAAGAAGTGGATGTTTCTGCTGGCTTGGAACTAGTAGAAGCTGAAGGTTGTTTTGTAACTAAATATTCACCAAGAGATTGTAAATATTTATTTGTATAATTATTTTGTTCAAAAAATATTTTTGATATCTTTGCCTGAAATAGCTTCATTTTCGTTTTTTAATTTGAAAGGATTAGCTAATACTGATGTATTTGCATAACTTATTGAAAATCCTTGTGCTGGTGGAAGTTGTGAGATGACTTCCTCTCTAGATGAGGTTTTCCAAATTTTTGAAACGTTAACAGATTTAGAAAAAGGAAAATCTAATTGGTGATATTCAGCATAAGCTTCAAACCATTCAAAGAAATTAATTTGCTCTTCTATAAAGTTTAAAGACTCATAGTAACTACTTTTGAGATTTTTCCTTTCGTCTCCTTGAAAATTCTAGAAAAACCAAGTTCTTTTGAAAATATTTTCTTGTGAATAAAAATTTGCTCGAAGTATTTCTTTATCAATTTGAAAGTCTCTTTCCAAAACACCTAATTTAGCGCCTAAAGCCGAGTAAGTGCGAGATTGAGGTTGTTCATAATTAACTTCTGTCGGAGGAGTTGTTTCTATAGTATATTTAGCTTGTGGGATTCTAGAGTCAAAATTAACCGTTTCGATCCTAGAAGGAAAGGAAGATATTGAATATCTTCCAGATTGAATCTCAGATTGTGCCGAAGAGGAAGAGACAGAGACTCTTTGGCTAAGTGATCTTTGGAAGGAGATGGCTACAAATCCGCTAGAATATTGTTGGATCTGAGAGACCGTACAGTTTTTTGGTTTCTCAGCTTGAGTAGCATCTTGCACTAACCAGTTTTGTGGTAGAGAAACATGGCTCCAAGAAATGGGTTTTGGTATTGAAAAATGAGATCTTTGTAGATCTGTTTTGAAAAGGACAGTTTCACCTTTATGGAGGATTTTCATGGCTCCGGTATTAAAGGCTGAACTCATGGCCTTATATTGTATTCTATAAGTAATTTCTACCAGTAAGGATCCATTTTTTGTTTTACAATTAGCAGTTATAACATTAGTACTTAAAGAATCTAAGATATTTCTATATCTAAGAGACACTGTAAAATTAGGAAAACAATCAATGTAAATTGGTCCAATACAAAGGCTGGTTTCTACCATTCCTAGGAGGGAATCATTGAAGTCTAAAAATCTATAATCTCTAAGACAGAGGAGTAAATATGTGTCCAGACCTTCTCTGGGCAGAGGTCTAGCTGCAATCTGCACTAAACCAAAATAGAGATAATTATATTTTCGTCTATATTTTTCTATAGACTTGGAGTTTAAAAGTTTGATTTCCTCATGATCTGATTCAAGAGGAATGGTTTGTTCAATTGTAGAAATATAGTAATCACTGGTTAGGAGCCACCTTGAAGACTTGTAAATTGTGAACTGTGGATGTTTAGGGATCTTCCAGTCATCAATTGATTGCTGCAAATCAGAAAAGCTAATTTCTTCTTTGATTGGGATTGGAAGAGGATGATTAGGAGGAAGATGAAGAAGTTGGATACGAGAAGGAAGTTTTTGAAGGGGATGAGAAAGGGTGGGAAAAAGACATGACTTAAATCTACAAGTAATTATAACAAAATTAACGATGATAACTTTAATTATCCTTATGGAACCCAATGGTCTCTTGAACCAAGAACATGAAGCATATATATATATATATATATATATATATATATATATATATATATATATATATATATATATATATATATATATATATATATATATATATATATTTCACGACCCAAATCTAACCCCTGTCATGATGTCTCCTATCGTGATACAAGCCAAGCCTATTTCCCAAAATACTACCAATTAACTTATGAGAGTTAAGTAATTAGAAGTTCCCATAAAAGTCAAACATAATTTCGAATTTGAAAAAAAATTAACAATGAGGAACATGAACCCCAAACATCAGTGAGTCACTAAGTCATGAGCGTCTAAATCCATAACTAATATATGAACTGTCTGACTGTCAATACAACCCAAAAAGAAGAATAGAAGATAGAAGGAGTAACAAGGTCCTGCGGAGGCTAGCAGCTACCTTGTAGTCTCCAGGATAGCCGGCCTGAACTCAACAATCGTCGCACTCTAATTCACCTGGATCTGCACATAAAATGCAGGGTGTAGTATGAGTACAACCGACTCGGCAATAACATAAATAACTAAAGAACTGAGCAGTAGTGACGAGCTAAGCAGAACAATTCAATTAATACTTTTCACAGTTAAGAATAAACAGAGTAAACAGGAAATTTCATGAATCAACAAATACTACAAGGAAATTAGCAGATAAATGCAGTAACAACAATAATAAATGAAACCTCATAGCAATGTCACTCATTCACTCATCCCTCAACGCACACTCTCAATAGGTACCTGCGCTCACTGGGGGTGTTCAAACTCAAGAGGGGCTCCCACAACCCAAGCGCTAATCTGCACGGACCACTCACGTGTTGCACGGACAAGTCACGTGCTATCATATCATATCTGGATCTGCACAGACAACTCACGTGCTATATTACAATCTGGATCCGCACGGACAACTCACGTGCTGCACGGACAACTTACGTGGTATAGTACAATGATTCCCAACATGCCCTCAGCCTCACTCAGTCATGTACCTCCATCCATCACCGTGCCACTATCTCTGCCCTCCTCTTCCACTTACCCTCAGACTGCACTATAGGTTTCTCAGACATTATCCAGCATCAACAACTGGATGCAGGCAGCCACAACAAAGCTGTCTCTCTTATCCAGTGCAGTAACAGCAGAGTCAACCCCAACAAAACTTCAGGTACTTCCCTTATTGGAGGATTCATTGAAGGATATTCTGGGCAACCAGAAGAAGCTCTTGGACAATCAGAAAAAGATCCTAAAGGCTTTGGATGCACATGGAAATGTTATCAAGGATCTGGCAAAACAAGTGAAGAAGATGAGGAAAACCCAAGCCTCAAAGGAGTCTGTGGAGCTGTTGAAGAAGGAGGTAGAAAAGTTTACATCTGCTGGAGACATCCTACTAGATTTTCTCATGGAGGAGAAAGCCCCAGCAGAATAGGCAGCAGAGCGTGAGGAATCAGATGCAGCAGCTGGCCAGTCTGAGGAGCCAGCTGCTGCTTCACATATTGCTGAGGAGATGATCCAGATGCTCCGCAACCCCGTGGTCCCCTAGTTTGAGGATTTGGAGATCCAGTTAGAGGAAGACGGAAGGAGCTGAGGATCCTATGCAGTCTGGGGACCCCATTCATGTGCCTGACCCCATGCATACAGAGACCACATAGGGAATTTTCTTTACCCTCTAATCTTTCCCTGATCTTATTTTGATATTAGCATTGAGGACAATGCTATCTTTTATTTGGGGTGGGGTGGGGGGTGGGGTGGGGTGGGGGGTAGGGTGGGTGGTCATTTTGAATTGATGACATTTGTATGTAATAACTATGATACTATTTTTCTTTATCGTTATTTTTTACTTTTGGTATGTATATAATTTTACCATTCGAGGATGAGGAGTTTGGGATCCACAATGACCTACGTGAGAGCGAGTTTCCTTGATGAATTGAGTCAACTCTTGATGATCTAGTGTCACATTAGAACTGTGGTGCTCGAGAGGTCGTAACATGATGTTGTTGATAATTCATTTGTGTTGAAGGTAATTGTTAGTCCCAATTGATGCTTGATGGAGTCATTTTAGGCCAGATGAAATATCCTTTTCTTTTTCTTGTGGAGATGGGAATTACCTTATTTGCTTGAGGATAAGATAAAGTTTAAGTTTGGGGAGTTGATAAGCAGGGATTATAGCCTATTATTTGCTCTCTTTTACTTGTGTTTTGAGCCAAAAATGTGTGAAGGTATTCCCGGAAACTAACTTAATATGCTTGCTTGCAGGGATTGTTCAACATGAGCCAAAGGAACTATAATTAACTCATAAAGGAGTCAAAACTTGAACAAAAACCAAGACTGGTCCAAGATATGTGGAACGCGGACCGCAACAAAAAAGTGCGGCCGCGAAAGTATCAATGAGGATGTGGACATTATTTCGAGGTCCGTGAAATAAAGAATCAGAGAGATAGTTTTCAGGCACAAATATTAACGCGGACCGCGTCAAAAAGTGGCGGCTGCAAAAGTAATTTAGCGGTCGCGATTGAAATTCCATGGACCGTGGTTGCTAAGGTCCAGAGAGTGCATAATTCAAGCAAAATGAGGAGGGCGATCCGCGTAAAAATTACACGGACGCAGAAGACTCTCACGCGAACGGGTTGAAATTACGCAATCTGTTAAACAAGGTTCAACCCAGACCCAGATGTGAAGAAACGGGGACCGCGAATGCAGGAGTGCGGCCGCGGTCAGAATTACGCGTCCGCAGAATCTCCGCATGGTTATGTTATATTTTTGCTGAGTACGTGAGACGGCTAGGTTTTCCCTTTTGGGAAATTTTGTACAAGATTTACATTATAACATTAGAATTTCATCTTTTAATTTAGTATTATGGATTTTATCTTCTCTTTATCTTTGATTTGTGCTATGTATATGAGTAGATAGACCCATAGCTAGGGTTGTGACCGAACCCTAGTATGGGTATTTAATGTGTATGGAATTTTAGGGCTTGAATGTTTATGGGTTAGTGATATTTAGCCTAGTTCTTGCTAGAATTGAAGAATTAGTGGTTGCAAACACTGATTCATGCCTTTATGACTTGGTCTCTTCTTGATAAAGAGGGACTAAGTCTAGGAAAACTAGGCTAACAAGGAATTGGGGTGAACTCAAGAAATTGATAGCTCCAATTAAAGGGTTAAACCTAGTGATAGTAATACCCGACTTGAGCTAACATCACTTGTATTGCATGAATACCCATTTGGACTTGAGAAAGCCAAATTGGGTAAAATCACTCAAACTAACGAGAGGTATAGAGTGAGTAATTGGGTGTGATGGCTATATTACGACCCCAATCAAATAAAGCTTGCGCTTGATTCTTGCTACCCTAGTCCTTTTAAACACTTGAAAAACAACAAAAAAAATATTGTACTTAGCTTTAATCTTTGCATATAATAGAATAGAATTTGAAGTAGAATGAAAACCCAAATGTGTGGAAGTGCAAGTAGGAACAAAACACACATATAGACTTGGACATAAACCTAATTCCAAATCAATTAACTCCCTGTGGATTCGATCCCGACCTTGTTGGGTAAAGCTGCATCGACCATCCTCGCTACTCAATAGTAGTGCATGCTTGGAACCGATCAGTTGCTTGAGATTTACATCCGAGAGATTGTTCTCCTTCATGGTGTCCCATTTTCCATCATTTCAGACAGAGGCACACAGTTTACATCACGGTTCTATAGAGCCGTACAACATGAGTTGGGCACTAGGGTGGAGCTGAGCACAACATTTCAACCTATGCTCCGTGGGTGTGTGATGGAGTTTGGAGGGTCATGGGACCAGTTCTTTCCACTTGCGGAGTTTTCCTACACCAACAGTTATCAGTCCAGTATTCAGATGAAACCATGTGAGGCTCTGTATGGTAGGCCGTGTCGATCCCCAGTGGGTTGGTTCGAGCTGGGCGAGGCCCAATTATTGGGTACAGACTTGGTCCAGGATGCCTTGGATAAGGTGAAGGTGATTCAGGATAGACTTCACACAGCCCAATCCAAACAGAAGAGTTTTGCGGACCGGAAGGTTCGTGATTTAGCATTCATAGTTAGAGAGCGGGTCTTGCTTCTAGTATCGCCTATGAAGTGCGTCATGAGGTTTAAAAAGAAGGAAAAGCTGAGCCTGAGGTACATTGGTCCTTTCGAGATATTGCAGCGTGTTGGGGAGGTTGCCTATGAGATTTCTCTACCTCCCATCCTAGTAAGAGTTCATCCGGTATTCCACGTTCCTATGCTCCGGAAGTATCACCGTGATCCGGCTCATGTATTCGATTTCAGCTCAGTCCAGTTGGACAAGGATCTATATTATGTTTAGGAGCCAGTGGCTATCTTGCACAAGCAGGTCAGAAAGCTAAGGTCAAAGAACATTGCCTAAGTAAAGTTTCAGTGGAGGGGTCTGCCGGTCGATGAGGCGACTTAGGAGACCAAGTGGGATATGAGTTGCCGTTATCCTTATCTTTTCAGAGCTTTAGGTATGTCTCTATGCTCGTTCGAGGATGAAAAAATGTTTTAAGAAGGGGAGGATGTAACGACCCGACTGGTTATTTTGAGAGTTAGAGCCCCGATTCCCTATTAACTGCTTCCCATGTATTCATTTCTACTATTTCGTCTTGCTGGGAGGTTTCGTCTTGGGTTTCAGAGTGAATTGAAACCCTTAGTCTCTTAATTAGAAGCTTAAGTTGGAAAAGTCGATCGGATGTCGACTTGTGTTTAAACAACCTTGGATTTGGATTTTGATGGGTCTGTTAGCTGATTTTGGACTTAGGAGGGCGTCCAGAATGTGATGTGATTTGGAGGTTCATAGTAGAATTTTGCTTGAATTGGCGAAAGTCCGAATTTTGGCAATTTTGGTCGGCAGTGGAAATTTTGATATTGGGTTTGGAATGGAATTCTGGAAGTTTGAATAGGTTCGTAGTGTCATTTTTGACTTGTGGATAAAATTTGAGGTCATTCGGACGAGATTTGATATGCTTCGACATCGTTTGTAGAATTTAGAAATTTGAAAGTTCATTAGCCTTGAATCCGTATGAAATTGGTGTTTTAATGTTATTTGGAGTGATTCGAAGGTTTGACTAAGTTCGTATGGTGTTTTAGGATTGGTTGGTATATTTGGTTGAGGTCCCGAGGACCTCAGATGAGTTTCGGATGCCTAACGGATGAATTTGGACTTAGGAGAGTTTGTTGAGGTTGCTGGTTCTTGTGACCTTTGCACCTGTGGTGGGAGGTCCGCAGGTGCGGCCCCGCAGAAGCGAGGCTGGGATCATAGGTGCACCTTTAGTCCTGAGAGTCAGTGGCCGCAGATGCAATGAATGTTACGCAGGAGCAGCGCCGCATCTGCGGAAGGGTAGTTGAAGATGCTGAGGTGAGCAGGATCCAAGGTTTCACAGAAGCGGGCGAGTAGCCACAGAAGCGCATCCGCAGATGCGGAGATAGGCACGCAGGTGCGGACCCTGGAGTTTTAATGAAAACTCGTAGGTGCGGAGTTCTAGCCGTAGAAGCGGTACCATAGGTGCGATGATGAGGTCGCAGGAGCGAGATAGATGGGCAGAAAAGAGAGAGTTCGAGGGTTTGAAATTCATTCTTCATTTTTGGATTTTGGGAGCTAAAAAATTGGCGATTCTTTGAGGGATTTTTAGGGAGAACTATTGGGTAACGATTCCTAACTCGATTTTGTTCATATTTCATTAATCTATTGTTGTATTCTTCATCTAATTAAGAAATTTGTGTGAGGAAGTTGGGAAAATGGGGGAAAAGTTGCCCAAGCAAAAATCTGAGTTTTGATTGGGATTTAGGTGTCGAATTTGGATGATTTTTGTACGAGTGAACTCGTGAGTGAATGGGTATTCTTAGTTGGTAATTTTTACTCGATTCCGAGACTGGGCCCGATGAGGCGTTTTGAGCGATCTTTCCAATTTCTTGCATTGAATTTCATTTGGTTCACTAGATTAGTTTCTTATAGATATATTTATGTTATGCAATTGGTTTTGGCTAGATTTGGACCATTCGGAGTCGGATATTCGTGGAAAGAGCATAATTTCTGAATGATTTGAGCTTGGTTCGAGGTAAGTGGCATGTCTAACCTTGTGTGGGGGAATTTCCCTTAGGATTTGGTATTGTTTTGATATATGAGCACCATGTACGTGAGGTGAAGAGTTCGTACACGGGCTAATTGTTGTAAAAACCCGATTTTCACTAAATAGTAACATGTTTTCCCTCTTATTTGAACTTATTAGCATGTATAATATCCTCTTAGACTAAGAAAGCATGCCTACTTGCCTTAACTATTTACTTGAACTACGTGCAGCATTTTTAGTGGTTTTACCTGTCTTCCTTAACTTGTACTTAGGATAAATTGTAATACTCTGTGCCATGATTATTGAATCTTGTTGTTTGGCGTCATATTTACTTTACGACTACGGAACAATATTCCGGAAGACCCCCCTATACTGGATATTTACTTTGGGACTACGGAACGGTATTCCGGGAGATCCCCCATGTCTTGCATATTTACTTTGGGACTATGGAATGGTATTTCGGGAGGTCGCCCTGCACATTTACGTTTGGAACTATGAGACGGTATCTAGGGAGATCCCCTGTTGAATTGTTGTGTTCTAAGCTGTTGTTTTTCCACGATTGTTTTCCTTGTTACATTTCATTCTTTATTACTGCGATATTTCCTTTTTCTTTGCTTTATTATATATACATGTTCCTTTAGAGCCCTGATCTGGCCTCATCACTACTCGACCGAGGTTAGGCTTGGCACTTACTGATGTACCATTGTGGTGTACTCATGCCCTTCATGCACATGTTTTTCGTGTGCAGATCCAGGTACATCTTATTCGCCTCATCATTAGTACAGCCGCAGCAGCTTACCAGATACTTCAAGGTACATCTGCACGTGCCGGCAGATCCTCGGAGTCCCCCTCTATCCCTTATATCGTTTCCCTCATTTATCTTTTTAGACACTATGTATAGGAGACAGTTAGACAGAATTTCTTAGAGCTTGTAACTCGTGATTACCGGATTTTGGGAGTGTTGTGTATATTCGAGTGCTGGTTTACTTGTACATGCCGAGTAGCATCCTTATAAGTATATTATATCTATTGAATTCCGTTATTTTGATTTTATAAGGCTTACCTAGTAGTAGCGACTACGTGCCGTGATGACGTCTTACGAAGGGAGAAATAGGTCGTGATAGAAACTCTGGTTCCATATGTGAAGATGATAATATCATCTGTAAAGTTCAAATGATTATATTGAGGACCCCTTTTTTCATTTAAAAACCATTGAATAATTGATATTGTTGTGGTTGTTGAGCATTCTGTAGAGAAGTTTTTCCCCAATGATAAACAGGGGTGGTGCCAATTTCCCTATTTTAGACCCCTAGTGGATTTGAAAAAAACATGCCTAATTCTATTTATCACTATATAGTACCAGCTATTGGACATGGTTCTCCAGATCATGTCAACTTGAATCCTTGAAAGCACCTTTTTCTATGAATTGCTATATTTTTCCTTGAGTAATTTCTTGAAACTCTGCAAATAGTGTAAGTCCTCAATAGCATCAATATGAAGCTTTATATAGGAGTGAGGTTGACCAAATCCTTTTTCAATTTTTGCTTCAAGAATTAAAATAAATCGGTCACCTCTTATAGAAGACAAATCCGAAAAGGATTCTATTTTAGTTCCTTAAGAGACTCATATATGTGTCTTTCTATCCATGCAA
Organism: Nicotiana paniculata; assembly: GCA_005239505.1. Classification (NCBI taxonomy): domain Eukaryota; kingdom Viridiplantae; phylum Streptophyta; class Magnoliopsida; order Solanales; family Solanaceae; genus Nicotiana; species Nicotiana paniculata. The sequence continues at coordinate 13,752 of MDKI01242173.1, forward strand.
GTATTCCCATAATTAATAAATTCATATTGAACACAAATTACTCTATATTTCTTGTAGCCCACACGAATATAATCTTTTCAATTATCAATAAGAATCATTTAAACTAACTTGCACTAGAAAATGGTTTTCATGTTTTAATCAACATACTTCAGATGACTTAGTTCTTTTGTAAATATTTGTTAATCATCAAAACAAATTAAGGTCATCTCAACAAGTTATGAACATTATCAAATATATAGGATCGAAATAGATAACCAAATATCACAAGAATGTGCTTGTAGCTTATGACCCAATTGCTATTTTTCTTTCACCAAAAGAGAAACTAATGCATTACTGCACCCAAAACATGCTATAAATTTTAAAACTTCATTAATGAAAGAATATTGAAAAGAAGACACTGATGGAAAGTTTCTGTGTATTTCATTCCCTTCCTTTACATGTATATATACAAAATAAAAGAATCAAAATCTGTTACTCTATTCTACACGTGTACTATTCTTATTTGTGGGCTTGTAACTACCTAGCTATTGTGTATAAAGAATGAAAACTAATATGTGCACTGTCACGTCCCCACATGCACTAAAGGAATCCACTAGAAACAGTGTCCAAAGGGGACATTTGTCCTAGATCAAATGGTGCTGATTAAATGAGGCATTATCTGATGAATGACCTTGATCCTTAGTTGTGTTATGTGTTGAACATCTCAGATGCTTTTTACCAAAAGAGAATAAAAATCTTTGGTCAATACGACCAAGCTTTATTTCGTTCAGACCAAAGCCCTAGTTCCTCTTTCCTTGTCTTTTTCTTCTTCTTCTTCTTCTTCTTCTTCTTCTTCTTCTTCTTCTTCTTCTTCTTCTTCTTCTTCTTCTTCTTCTTCTTCTTCTTCTTCTTCTAAAGTTTTCTCAGCCATGGCGTCTTGTATCAAGAAAACAACTCCAACACCCCCGTCAAGTTGGAGGGAGGTGTAACCACACCCAACTTGTCAATAATGGAGCTGTGGGCCGGTCCAACTAATGGTTTAGCGAAAATGTCAGCGACCAGAGACCGTGAAGGAATGTAAGAAAAAGAGGTGATACTGGCCAAAAATTGATGCTGGAAAAAGTGATGATCTAACTCCACATGCTTGGTACGCTCGTGAAAAGAGGGATTTTTTGTGATGTGAATGGCGGCATGAGTATCGGAGAGGAGATCTATAGGAAATGGAGGGGAAATTGAAAGATCAGACAATAGGCGCACTAACGGGGTAACCTCTGTAGTGGCTCTGCGCATAGACCTATACTCTACTTCAACAGAGGATAATGACACTGAGGTGTGTTTCTTTGATTTCCAGGAGATGGGAGAACCACCAAAGCTGATGAATAACCCACTAATAGACTTACGAGTTTGAGGACAATATCCCCAATCGGAATCACATAAAGCAAGGAGCTGATAATCAGGCTTTGAATTCAAAAAAGCCCTAAACCTGGGTCCTTGAGGAGATACCTAAGGAATGAAATGCAACATATAAATGGGGTTGATGAGGTGCTTGCATGAACTGGCTGAGATGCTGCAGCGCAAAGGACAAGCTCGACCTGGTGTGTGTGAGGAAATTTAACTTTCCAAAAAATCGACGACAATAAGTGGGATCTTGGAGAGGAGTCCATGCTTCTACTTGCAATTTCTGAGTATGATCCAAGGGAGAAGAAACTGGGCGCATACTAATGCAGTCAAATTTAGAAAAAAGAACTAAGGTAAATCACCTTTGAGTCAAAATTATTCCATGTGCTTCCCTTATAATTTCAAACCCCAAAAAATAATGTGCATCCCCTAGGTCCTATTTTAAATTTAGAATGGGAATATTTGAGGGCTTCTTGTTCAGTAGAGTCATTCCATGTGATTAAAAGATCATCAACGTAAACTGCAATTATGGTAATCCTTCCTGTTGATTATTTAAAAAAACAAGAAATAATCATTTCAAGAATGTGAATATCCTTTAAAATTTAGTGCTGCAGTGAGCCTTGCATACCACTTCCTTGAGGCTTGCCACAGTCCATAGAGTGATTTTTTCAAAAGGCAGACATGACCGGTGAAGGTGGTGTAGTCCCAACTGGGAATTTCATAAACACTTCTTCCTGCAAATCCCCATGCAGGAAGGCATTGTTCACATCTAATTGTGACATCTTCCATCCCCTTTTTACTGCAATAGCAAGTAAGCATCTAATTGTTGTCATTTTTACAACTGGGGAAAAAGTCTCAATAAAGTGTATCCCTTCTCTTTGAGTGTCTCCCATGATAACCAAACGAGCTTTGAATCTTTCTAAAGATCCGTCAGACTTGTATTTCACTTTGTAGACACACTTGCAAGAAGAGCTTTCTTTCCACTATGTAAGGGCACAACCTCCCAGGTTTTGTTCACTTCTAGAGCTTCCAATTCTTTTTCCATTTCTTCTTGCCATCTTGGGTGCAATGCTTCCTGTGAGTAAGAAGTAGGTTCAACAAGGTAGGAAGTGGAATTAAGCATATACTGATTGGTAGGAGAAAGAGTTGTGAAGGGTAGAACAATGGGTTGGATGGGTGCAGTAAAGCAGGAAGTTGTGAGATATGTGAGAAAGACTGACCAAGGTAGATAGATAGCTAAGACAACCAAAACACTTCAAGAGTTCATAAGAGGGTTCTTGTTTGAATAGAACAAAATAAGGTGTCCTTACTTTAAGTATTCTAGAAGGCAACCTATTGATCAAATAGGTTGCAGTTAGTACACATTCTCTCCAATAAGGAAGAGGAAGATTAGACTGAAACAACAAAGCCCTTGCGATTTCCAAAAGATGTATGTGCTTCCTCTCAACCATTCCATTCTGTTGAGGGGTTTCCACACATGATGTTTGATGTAGTATTCCCTGAGAGTCTAAAAATGCTGCCTCCTGAGAACCTTCCCCAAGTTCAAAAGCATTATTTGTCCTTATCATTTGTACCTTTACACCAAACTATCTTTCCACCATTGTGAAGAAAATTTTAAGGAGTCCAAAAGCATTGATTTTGGTGCTCATAAGGGATGTCAAAAATGCCCTACTATAGTCGTCAAGAAGTACTTAAACCATTATAAGTTGGCTCCCTGTGGGTTCCCCAAACATCTACATGGATTAACTCAAATGCCCTTATTGATTTAATTTGACTTAAAGGACAAGGAATTCCGGTTTGCCTAGATTTAGAACAAATTTGATAGAAATAATAAGAGTTAGAAGGAAAAGAAATAAAACTGAGATGTTTCATTGATAAAAAGGGTCAATGCCTAACCTAATGTGCCAAAGGCTTACATCTGAAACTGAGCTTGCAGAAAAAGGAAATGAAACTGACAATTGACTAAAAGCATTTTGATTTAAAACTAAAAATGGTTCCACACTTGTGCTACTAATAATTCCCCTTGGTTCCAAAAGGTAGAGTCCATCCCCTTCCTTACCAAAAACGTGTGCCCTCTTCACTAAAGGCCCATACAACATATATTTACTAGAGGTAAGAAAGAGAATAAAATGAAATTGGAAACAAAACATGTTAACAAATAATAGATTGTATCTAAAATTAGGTACATGTAATACATTTTCTAAAATGAAATCAGGTAAAATAGATATTCTTCTTATGTGAGTGATAGTCACTATGAAATAATTGAGCAGATTTATGTTTAAGGGAACTGGAAGGGGTGTCGAGGAAATAAAAGCATTTGAGTAAAAACACATGTGTGCAGATGCACCAGAGTCAATAATCCATGTACAAGAATTAAAAACTGAAAGGCATGTTCCAGAATATCTAAAAATAGTACCATCAACAGCATTATCATTGATATTAGTTCCAGAATTTCCTGAATCTCTTCCCTTAACATGTTTGATTTATTGAACCAACTGTGAAAATTGATCCTGTGAGAGGTGTTGATTGAGTACTTCATTCTGATCGTTGTTGTCCTGATCTGCTTCTTCAATTTGAAATCCTACATTGCTTTTGGTCTAAACTTGATTTCCCTTTGTAAATTCGAATTCTTCTGGGAAACCTATAATTATGTAGCAATCACTGACAGTGTGTCCTACTTTCTTGCTATGACTGCATGTTGAACTAGGGTTACACTTAGTTTTCTTTCCCTTGAACGTTGTGTTCCTTTGAGTAGTTCTCTTTTGGATGTTGTTCCCAAACTTTTGTTACTGCACAGGGTTCCTTTGCATCTTCCTTGCACCTCTTTGTGCAAAGTTGTTTTGATTTGTGACCATAAAAGATGAAGAATCTGGGGAAATGAGTGGGTTAGCAAAAACTTACTTCTGTCTCTCATCTTGAAGCACCAGGGAATATGCATGGTTGATGCTTGGTAGGGTATTCATCATCAGGATGGTTCCCCTTGCTTGACCATAACTATCATTTAAACCCATAAGAAACTGGATAAGCCTTTCATCATCTAATGATTTTTCAAGTTTTTGCTTCCCTTCACAGACACAAGCAACTGCACTTCACATCATAGTTAAGGGAATCCAATTCATCCCATAAACATTTGAGTTTTGTAAAGTAGCTTGCTATGTCACCGGTTCCTCGTACTAACCCTGATAATTCCTTCCTTATGTGGTAGAGCTCAGCTCTATTTGACTGACCAAACCTATGTTCAAGGCTGGTCCAGAGATCTTTAACAGATTTAGAGTAAATGACACTGTTTCCTATGTCTTTGGACAGTGATTTGAGCAACCAGGATGTTACCATGTCATTACACCTGCTCCAAGGCTGATAGTCTCTGGCAGTAAGAGCTGGAGCAGGGCAAACACCATTGATGAATCCCATTTTATTTTTAGCAGATAGTGCCACGAGCACAGACTTTCTCCATCCTTGGAACTCTCTTCCATCAAAAGCTGTGTTGACAAGAGACATTACTGGTGCATCAAAAGAATGAAGAAAGTATGCATGGTTTGTGTCGATGGTGGGGTGTCCTGCAGTGGTGATCTGACCCACTGTGGTTTCAGTATTATCAGATATTGTTTAGGATTGATATGAAGATGAGGAAAACTGATGGATCGAGCTTTCACTACTCTGATACCATGAAGGAATATTAAAAAGAAGGCACTGATGGAAAATTGTTGTGTATTTCATTCCCTTCCTTTACATGTATATATACAAAATAAAAGAATCAAAGTGGACAATTGTCCTAGATAAAATGATGCTGATTAAATGAGGTATTATATGATGAATGACCTTGATCTGTAGTTGTGTTATATATTGAACAGCTCAGATGCTTTGTATCAAAAGAGAATAAAAAGCCTTGGTCAATACGACCAAGCTTTATTTCGTTCAGACCAAAGCCCTAGTTCCTCTTTCCTTGTCTCTTATTCTTCTTATAAAGCTTTCTCAGCCATGACGTCTTGTATCAAACAAACAAATCCAACAATTAATTAGAGAGACCAGAAAGAAAATATGTAGTCATTGTTTATATAGTTATTTCAGACTAGCAAGCTTCTCAAAATTTTAAGCATAATATTTATGTTATAATCGAACATTTTTATTGTGAACATAAATATATATATTCAGTACAGTATTTGATATTTTCTCTAAACATTAAATGTCATAAAATTTTAAAATTTAAAATTTCAAATCAAATACCATATCGAATACCAAAATTTTTGATTCGATAATGCGGTATATACAAAATTATGTACACCCTACTTAAATATATGCACATGCTGTCACTCTGAATTTAAAAGTGTTAATTCAACCTCAATGTGTTACACCATATAACCAGTGGACTAGTAAACACCTGCCCTATATGTATAATCACTATGAACTTAAGATATCGGGTCGCTTGTATGTTATGAAAAAGGTACTAACTAGATACTCCCTCAATTTGTTTAATTTTTTCGGAGTGCGAGCGCCAAATTGACTTTTTTCAGTGTGAATTTGGATATGGTTCCTTTTTGAAATAAAATTTACATACTTAAAGTTACAGAAAAAATACTATAAGTCACAATATTTAATAATTTAAAATATTTAAAAATTATTTACAAAGAACATAGTCAAAAAATTTAATTTATTGCCTCAAATAATAATAAATTTATTCTTTTTTAAGCAGGAGTATATGACTAATGTATATGTGTTAAAAATTCAGCTAGATAAGTGCAAAAATAGATTTTGAACCCAGTATGTTAGACGCGATCTAGTAGAATTCTGAATTTTAACCCATAAATTTCAAATACTAGATCCGCCTCTGAGGGCATGAGTTCACGTGCACCCATGATCTCCTCCTTAAACCATGTATAACAATGCTATATTTCTTCAAAAATACTTAAATACACACACACACACACACACACAGATATATATATATATATATATATATA